>JAQIXB010000689.1:0-14925 GCA_034697405.1 Mesoplophora pulchra | reverse complement strand
TAATAAAAAAATTATTAAATAAAATCATTATAATCGATTGAATTATAATTTAATTTTAATACAAAATAATTGTATATAATTTTTTAAATATGAAAAGATTTATTAAGAAAATCATTATGAAAATATTATAAATTAAATTATTATGAGTAATTTTTTAAAATATTAATTGTAAATTAATTTTAAAATAATCAATATATAAAAGTTATATTTTGATATAAATTTGATATTTATTAGATCATAATCATACTTATCCATTTGGGGTCAAAAAATTTAACTAAAAATGTGCTAAAAAAAGTGTAAAAATTAGCAAAAAACGAAAAATATAGAAAATGTGTGTTAAAATGATTGTTATTACATTGACGGTGCTCATTTCTTAGTTTCCTCCAAATATCTTTCACCATAAAAAATAAGAAAATCCCGCACATAGATAAGTATGATCATAATATAAATATAATATAATTATTACTCAATATTTAATATATGGGTCTATGACAAAATACCCGCATCCAAAATAACCACGACCAAATACCCACAGCCAAAATTCCAACAAAATTTAGTTAAAACATTAATAAATATTTTAAAATATTTTATTTCCTAAAAATCAAATTTATTTAATTTTTCACGAATTTGCAATTTTTCGTGAAATTCGGATGTTCTGAGTTCAAATATGTAATCCGTTTTGACTCAGAACACCGGAAATATGTTTTATACCTCTTTTGACCTTAATATAAATTGACCATTTACATGACAATTTAAATATCAAAATACTCACATTAAAAAAGATTAATCTTTAAATATCAAATGAAATGATAAACATATTTTTCAAAACGATTATATAAATTCACAGATTTTCTAATTTTTATATATTTTTATATAATTTTTATATTTTTATACTGAATACAAAAATCACCATTGTTCTCTAATAGCAAAAAACATGATATTTTAGAGTAAAATTTAAATACATAAAAATTCAATTTTGAAAAATATTAAATATTAAAAAATTATTATTAATTAAAATTAATATTAAAAATTGACAATTTTATAATGATCCTAATTTATTGAAATATCTCATCATGATTACCTTTTCAATTATACCATTTTTTATTTAAATACAATATTAATGAAGAAACTCATATTTTAGGAATATATTTTAAGAAATAATTACCTAAATTTAGCAAATGTCTGTTTTTGTTTTTTGATTATAGGTCCTATCAGTAGCTACTAATGAATAGCTTTTCAATGTTACTTATCATTTATCAAAAGACCTTATATTTTCTGAGAAAAAACATATTCTTTAATTTCAGAAAATAGTCATTATCACCGATTCCCTGAATCTGAATATTAAGTACCCATTGATATACGCATTGACATATTTACTCATTAATTCACGATTCTTCTAAATATGTATTATCGTGGCACTTCAGGGCTCATAGAAAATGGGCATTATCCTTTCAGTTAAATTTCAAGAATATTTCACTTTAGGGAAAATATTTCCAATTTTTTTTAATTTTTCAATATTATGTCAAAAAAGAAAATTTTAACATTTTATTTAAAATAATATTTTATTTATAAATTTAACTATATTTTTGCATATTTAAATAAAAATAATGAAATAATTTTAAAATAAAATATACTAAAACAAAATAAGAGTGGCTAATTCCCAGACTTTCCTTGACTCCCATGGTTCCCGTTAATTTTAAAAATAATATATTATTTATTTATTCAATCACACGTGACGCGTCTGAAAATGCATTAATGAATGAAATATAAAATAAAGATAAAAAGTAACCATACTGTTTGGATTGAGTGTCCAATTTAAAGCTACAAATTTCTTGAAAAAAGCACAGTGTCAAAAAACTATAATAACAAATTTTTAATAAAAGTGTTTTTCTTTAAAATAAGCATTTTTGAATTTATTTTAAATGAATAATTTAAATTTTAAATATAATACAATTCCACCTTTGGAGAGGTTCCGTATGTATGAATTATACTGTATACATACCGTATTCCCGCACATAGAGCGGCATGCCGGTATAAGTGAGGGTGACCATTTTTCAAAAAGTAGGGTTCTGGTCCCTACCGGCACTGCCGGTATTTACATTGAAATAACTCACCTCACTTACACCGGCATGCCGGTATACCACGGGGATACCGGCACCTTGGATTATTCACTTTATACCGGCATGCCGCTTTATGTGCGGGAATATGGCATTCCTTTAAAAAACATATTTTGACATTTTTGTTGCATTTTTTCACTATGCATATATTTGATTTGATTGATATAAAAAATAAATAACAAAAAATATATATCGTATTATTTAATTTCTAAATACAGTCGAACCTCCCGAAGACGGAATCGATTGGGACCAGGGTATGTGTCCGTCTTAGGGAGATTTCCGTCTTAAGGAGGTTTTGATAAAAATGTCATTTTTCAAAAGTTTTATTTTTTAATATATAAATATATACACCCAATGATGTTTGTTTGAGCGTTTTAGCATCATTTACAATTGAAATTGTTATTAAGTCATTTAATCATTTAATTCTGTACATTTTTTAACATTATGTTCACCGCGAAATAAAGCAATTTTAATGTTATTATTATACCCTATGTATACTCTAAATGTATCATTAATGCTTATATACTTTGTGGTCCCACAAGAATTACGTTTAATTTATTTTTGAATATGTGTTAAAACGCTTGTTAAGAGCAAAATCATATGCCTATTCAATTACAAAATATCTCTTACAGAATGTTTTTCACTGTACTAATATATAGATTACTAAATGCATTTGAGCTTAAAGATTGTTGAAACACTGTTCAAAATAACATATTTATTTTAAAATTATATTAATTATATATTTAGAAAAAATTTATATTTTAAATTTCAAAATCATAAATTAATAAAATTAAGTTTTTTAACAAAATACAGTTAAACCTCTATAATGTGCACATTATTGAAAATTCAACATTTATTGTAAATGTTGCATTATTATAGAAAATGGTATATTTTCTAATGTTAACTCTGTGAGAACCCATTCTGTCATTTATGCATTGTTTTTGCAAATGTTTTGCCGTAAATTATTTAAAAATAATTAAAAATTTTATAATATAAATATGAAACGAATTTTAGGGGTGTCTCAATCTTTGGAAGAACCTAATGGTAAATCACGTCATGAGACACCGGTCATTAATGATAATAGAAACAAAGAGATTATCGGTAATGATGGAAAAAGCGGGCCATTTTTAGATCCAAAAGAAGCGTTTTCAATGATGGGCAATGAAGGGAATGAACGTGCATACTTTAGAAGGAATGTGAGAGGATTATCCCACGAATGTTGCGATAAACCGTGCTCTATAATTGAGCTGAGTTCATACTGTGCTCCGCCGGATGATGATGATGCAGTGATAGAATCTGAAAACAGTGATGTGAATCCGACTGAAGGCGCCACAATTGAAAAGAGATCGACCAAAGGTGGTTTATTGGACACACTCTTCGGTACCGATTGATTTATATGTTAATATTATATTATTAATTATATTAAATTTTATTATCATATTATATTAATTTTAATTAATTTTTCAAATTACAATGTAATTATTATTATTATTATTATAATTAATTATTATGTTAATTTTTATTATTAATTAATTAATAAATATTTGTGTTTAAACTGCCATCATTTTACATTTGTACTTTTAATTCAAATATTTCTAATAATTCCATAATCTATTAATTAAAATACACGTAAATAAAAATATACAAAAATTTACTAAAATAAATTAGTTTATAATCATCCCTTATATTATATAAATATTAATAAATTATATTATGTGAACACATAATTGATTGTATTGTACATTATTATACATTGTATTTGTACATTATTATGATAAATGCTATTAATATACATTAATGATATTTTAACTTAAATGTGAACTTTTATGTCATAAATAATTAAAAAAAAGTTTTATTCAATTTATTGTGTGATTTTTATAATTATTATGATAAAAAACATGTATATCATGCACCGTCAAACTTTTGAAATGAAAAAAACAGTAAAAGTCAAAGACTGAAACAAAATGAGAGTTTAAAAAATTGAAAAATAATGAAAAATGTAAAAATGTTTTTTTAATAATTTTTGAGAATTTTCAAATAACTTTTTGAGACCATAGAAATTAATGGGAAAAATATTTTTCAATATTTTTTCTGACGTATGCTCTCATTTTTAATGCTAATGACATTAGACTATCACTTTTAGGAAAATATTCGGGAATTTTATCATAAATATTGAAAAAAATTGAAAATAAAATATAATTATTTTTCACGTGAAAACAAAATTATTGTTTTTTCAAAGTTTTGTAATAATTTATAATAAAAAAGTGTCAAAAATGTGTATTTTTGGAGTATAAATAATTATAGTATTTAGCGTTAGTATCCCTTTAGAATGTCAAATTTTAGGATTAAAAAGTGCATCATGATCTACTTTTAGCTTTTCATACGTGTATATTGAAAACTCCCGATATAAGTGTACATATAATTAAAATAATAATCATCATAAATATCCATTAATGCATAGCATAACATGACATATAACATATGAGAGCATAGAGAGAGAATAGCGTAGAATAGTGAGGTATGGAATAACATAGCATAACATAGAATTATGAATTTAAAGAAAATAAATTAGTAAATGAATGCATTAAAATTGAATATTTAACACCATTATAATATATGTTAATATTATTATATTCATTTGATATTTATTTTATATATACGCACATACATATGCTTATAATATACGCATACCGAACAAATACCGTATGATATACATACGTATACATATATGTCATTACGTGTGTGTCAAAGTGGAAAAACTGGTTTCATGTATGTCCCATTCTAAACTAACTAAGTGCATATAAAGTGTACTGCTAATACTAGTACTAGTCCTAGTACCAGTAAATATATAAACTTAAACACCACAAGTTATATACATGCTATATACGAAGGTCGGTGTATGTTCTAATGCAATGCACCAGCATTTGGCCTCAATATGTTGGAAGTAGTGTTGTGTCAGGCACTAGTTTCTAGTTTCTCTCTCTCTCATTGTATATTACGCCTTTTACTTTGTTTCAAATGAGCTTTAAACGCAATTTTTCGCCGCATTTTAACACGAAAATTATGTTCAGTTTCGTCTATAGTTAACTTTAGATTCCTCAACACTTTTTCAGCATTACCCTTTTATTTATAAATGCCTTTAATTTAGAAAATGCCTAAAAAATGCTTTTCGATATCAGATAATGCATTTACGTCGTTATTTATTATAAATGTGTCCATTGTTTTATTTAAATTAATCGCATTGAGTTACGGTGCGACCATAGAACTGCGTGTTCCGCGCGATCTCATACTGTCCAATAACGACGGCATCTTTCGTCTCAATTATCATCCCGCACATGGATCACCGCTCTCAGGGGTCACATACCGACCGAACGACATTCACGCGAAGAACGGTCTCATCACAATCACCAATGCTCTTCCGGGCGATGAATACAATTTCCAAATCCATTATCTGAACGGATCCTCTGCCGATTCACTCATTTATTCCACAAAATATATCACCGGTAATTTATCACTCTTTTCATACATTTCATAATTCAATTCAATAATTATCAAATGTATGAAAATGTATTATAAATTATGTGAAAATGTCATGCTTTTTAATGATTAAATCTCTAGTCTTAGGTTAGATTAGGATGGATGAGGTTAGGTTAGATGTGTTTCAATATTATATTTCATTACATACATGTATTATTTTGTAATTATAAATATTAAAATTTAAAATTAATATTTTGTATTTAATAATTATGTTAAAATAATGCCATAAAAAGTCATTAAACATAATGAGACCCAAATTTTTGGGCGTAATTTTTTAGTTTAAATATGAAAATGAATCACTAAAATATTTTGCATTTAATTTTAGAGCGTTTTTAATATTTAATTTAAATATTATTTTAAAAATATATTTATGAATAAATGTTTTTTGTATTTTTATGATTTAAAAGAAATGAATTCCATTATTTGCATAATCAAATGTGACATTTATTCATTAAAATATAAAAATGCATTTAAAAATATATGATTCATTCGTTCATTCATTCATATGCATTCATTTATTGTTTTTAAATGAAATGAATACATATGCATTCACATTTATTATCCTTTATTTAAATGCATACATTTATAAACGCATAAAATTACATCACAATCATTATATAATATAATAAATATATGACATGTGAATATTGACATTAAATATTTATTTTAATTAAATTCCAATTAATTTTAAGCATATTTTTGAGAATATATTTTAATTTTAAATTTTAAAATTTGAATAAAGAGCCGGATCCACCGCGTGACCTCTCCATAGAGGTACATTCAGGAAAAAATGTAGAATTAGAATGGAATGCGCCGCTAAACGGTGGCGTCAGTGATTATAAAGTGACCATAGTGCCATTATCGGAAGCGGATGACTCAGGGGTTAGGCACATCGACGTGAGCGCGTCCGATGCTATGCCCTTTGCATTGAGGGATCTAACTCCGGGAGCCTCTTATGAGGTGCAGTTACAGAGTGTGTATTTAGAGAAAGCGTCGAACGTGTTTCTATCGGCCAATTTCACGACAAAACCCAACACTCCCGGAAGATTCATCGTATGGTTCCGTAATGAGACCACTCTCTTAGTCCTATGGCAACCGCCATATCCCGCGGGCATTTTCGATCAGTATAAAGTGAGCATAATCCCGGAGGACGCATCTCAATCTGTACTTTATGTGGAAAAAGAGACTGAACCCCCGGGACCGGCACAGGCCGCTTTCTATGGTTTAGTTCCCGGACGCGCGTATAATATCTCAGTGCAAACGGTGAGCCAATCACAGATTAGTCATCCGACGGAAGCACAGTATCGCACCGTACCTCTGCCGCCGACAAATGTCACCTTTGATCGAAACACCGTTACGCCGTATTCTTTCGATGTCCAATGGCGGCCGCCAAAATCTTTAAGTGAATTCGATCGTTATCAGATATCTTTAGGCGTCAGACACGCGCATCCAAAGATTATTGCCAAAGATGACCCACGGACTGCCCATTTCGCTGATGAACTCGAACCGGGAAAGACTTACGAAGTCGTGGTTAAGACTGTGAGTGGTAATGTTGCTAGTTGGCCAGTTACCGGGAACATCACCACACGACCTCTGCCCGTCACTCACTTAAAAGCTAAGGCCGGAAAAGCCGGAGAAATCACATTGGATTGGTCTGTCAATAATGAAAGTGTTCAGGACTCTTTCATGATAAAGTACCATGAGCACGAAGCGTATAATTCCGATGGTTCAGTACAGGTTGTTCATGACACTCATGTGCATTTAATAAATCTACTAGCAGGAAGAAACTATTCGATCGCTGTCGTTTCCGTATCGAAAGCTATTCATAGTGAAGATACGATTGTGTATCAACCGACACGGCCCGCTTCACCTGTGATCGAAGTTCTCGAACCGATATCAGGGCGTACATTGAACGTGTCGTGGAAGTGGGACGTAACTAGTAGACAGGACTCTTATAAAGTCATTTGGACACGAAACGATACTAAACAAAGAAAAGAATTCGTCACCAAAAACCATTGGCTTCTCTTAGAAGATCTTTATCCGGGCGCAGGTTACGAAATATCCGTATCTGCCATTAGCTATGGATTAGTCAGTGATCCGCACTCATACTTTCAGACCGTATTTCCACGACCGCCGGAAAATATTCAAATCGCGAAATATACTAATTCCACCATGATACTAACATGGACAGCTCCGAGTGAATCGAATATTGATCATTATACCGTGAGATATCGGCCGATCGGATCAACATTTTGGAGAGAAATGAATGTGATTAATACGACGTCTGTGGAAATAAGAGATTTAGTCGCAGGAGAAAAGTATATTGCACGTGTGTCAACCATAAGTAATAGGGCCGAATCTCCCGATATAAGAGAAGTGCAGCAAACGATGTATCCGAATACAATAACCGATGTTAAACATACATTAGACTCACAAAATGTATCATTTCAATGGCATGTGCCAAAAGGACGCATCGATTTTTATAATATCGTTTATAACACAGTTCGTGAACCGACAAAAAAAGACTCAAAACAAATTCCACTAATAAATGGTACTAAACCCGGGGATTTGGTTAATGTACTTATTGATGGTCTTAAACCGGGAGAACAATATTCGTTCCGCTTTTATGTCGTCAGTCATGATCTAAGAAGTGAGGCGATAGGCGTTCAGACACGAACGAGTAAGTATACTGACAAATACTAGTAACAAATACTAGTTTCTTTACATGATAGTTTCATTTCAGTATAAAATTAATAATATAATCATAATAATACGATCATTATATTGATTACAAAAGTCATTTTTAACAGTCCATTGCTGTTTTTAAATAATTTTTATCGTTTTAATTATCTTTATCCGTCACTAAAAAATAATTATCTTTTCTATTATTATGCACACGTTATGTGAACGCACAAATAACTAAAGTGATTTTTTTTTCGTTTTTCTTTACTTTTAACGGTGTTTATTATTACTATTTTTTAGTGCCCGTAATTGATTCAGTGATTAATGTTGTTATTGATGAGCATAATACAAAAACATTGGGAATAAAATACACACCGACACCGATACGTAATGTCATCTTTGATCGTTATCGATTCCAATTGATTGATACACAAATTCCAGCACAGGAAAAACTTTACAATGATACTAACAGATTAGTTATTTTCGACAATTTAGTTCCCGGACGGCTGTATAATTTAAGCATTTGGACTGTGAGTGGGGGAACTTATTCAGTGCCTATTCTGCGTCAGGCGCGATTATATCCTGAGCCCATGAGATCATTAGCGGCATCCACAATTACCGATACTCATATAACATTAGTATGGGAAATGCCTTTTGGCGATAGGGATGGGTACGAAGTGCAATACTTAGATCCTCACGAAAAAACACTTATTGTAAATGTCACATTTACGGAAAAAATCGAATATTTCGGTCTTAAGCCACACAATAATTATACTTTTGTGGTCACAACATTATCAGGTTACGGTACTTCAACAATGCTCCGGAGTTCGCCGGTATCTCACACTTTCCTTACGTTAGAATCCGTTCCCGGGAAAGTCGCGTATTTTCAATCTGTGGACGTTAAACCCAATGAAATAACACTGCAATGGTCATTACCGACCACAGAAATGAACGGAATAATCACGGGATATAATATTAGTTATTACATTAAAGGAAATGCCATAATTAAGAGGCAAATATTTAGTCCGATTGAAAATCAGGGAAAAATCTACAATTTAATTCCCGGAAAAACATACGTTTTTCAAATTCAGGCACACACTAAAATAGGCTCAGGGCATAAGGCCCTATGGGAAGAGACTATGCCAATATGGCCACCGCCGGCACCCGCTGATAATGTATTTCCAACGGAAGTCGCACATTCATCGACAACAATACGCGTTCGCTTTAGAAAAACATACTTTTCTAATACATACGGACATATAATTGGATATACGATAATTGTGGCTGAAGATGATTCCATTAAATCAAATATTTTGGATCTGCCATCGTGGAATGATGTTCAAGAATCGTCCCTATGGCCACCGTACCAAACATCAGAACCGTATAATCCATTTAATGGTACCACGACCATCGAAGACTTTATTGTGGGGAATGAGGATTGCAGTGGTAATGTGCGCTTTAAATTCTGTAATGGACCTTTAAAAGCGGGGTCCACATATAAACTAAAGATTCGTGCATTTACCGCTCCCGAAAAATTCACTGATACTGTTTATTCATATGCCATATCGACAGATCCTGATAATACTGCTATTTATTTGGGCGTATTTCTTCCGCTTTTATTCATCGTCATTCTCATAATGATTATATTATTTATAAAACAGCGGCGTTTAGGACCGTTCAGTGATGCCAAAAAAGCGATAAATGCACATCATGGGGGTAAAGACGATACTTTATCCATCGCCGAAAGTGAACTCATAACGTCACGACCCATAAAATTGAAAGATTTTTCTGAACATTATCGGATTATGTCCGCAGATTCCGATTTCAGATTTTCCGAAGAATTTGAGCTCTTAAAACATGTCGGACGTGATAAACCATGTAACGCTGCGGATTTACCCGTAAATCGACCAAAAAATAGATTTACAAATATATTACCATACGATCATTCACGTGTTAAACTATTGCCGACCGATGACGAAGAAGGGTCTGATTATATAAATGCCAATTATATCCCGGGATTTACATCACCACGGGAATTCATCGTAACAC
The DNA here is from genome assembly GCA_034697405.1 of Mesoplophora pulchra. NCBI lineage: Eukaryota > Metazoa > Arthropoda > Arachnida > Sarcoptiformes > Mesoplophoridae > Mesoplophora > Mesoplophora pulchra. The sequence continues at coordinate 4,540 of JAQIXB010000689.1, read as the reverse complement.
AGGGACCTTTACACAGCACGAGAGACGATTATTGGAGAATGGTATGGGAACAAAATTCACGTGCAATCGTAATGCTCACGCGATGCATAGAAAAAGGCAGAGAAAAGTGTGACCATTATTGGCCGTATGATACACAACCGGTGTTTTACGGCGATATTCAGGTGACCATACTCAACGAATCACAATATCCTGATTGGACCATTTGTGAATTCAAAGTCATGAGGGTATGTCCATGTACATTAGCATTTAATAATAGTATTTAATAATAGCATGTACTTTAGTTTATACTGTTATTATATATACTCACATTGTTTAGGATAATATTACTTTTTATTCATTAATCATTTTTATTAATGACATCATTCATATTTATAATATCATATTATATTTATAATTAAATAATTTTGATATAAAAATTGTTTTTTTAATTTTATGAATAATTTTTTAGAAATAAAAAATTTGAAAAATATTAAAATATTACTCACTATACAGGGTGATCAGTCTCGAATCGTCCGGCATTTTCATTTCACGACATGGCCTGATTTCGGTGTACCCGAACCTCCTCAAACTCTCGTCAATTTTGTTAGAGCATTCAGAGAGCGGTGTTCTCCCGATAGTAATAAACCAATTACGGTGCATTGTTCTGCGGGCGTCGGACGTTCGGGTACATTCATAGCTTTAGACCGTATATTACAGCGTATTCATAAATACGATTCCGTCGATATCTTTGGAATCGTCTATGAAATGCGAAAAGAGAGGGTTTGGATGGTACAGAATGAGGTATTTTCACCATTTTATTGTAATATAATATTTAATATTAAAAAATTAAATTATGATGATTCATTTATAACATTCGTATTATGAAATAAACACAATGAATGAACGTGTTAATGAATATATTAATGTTTATATTAAATCTTAATAATGAACTTTAATCGTTTAATATAAATTTATTGCGGAAATGCTGTAAATTATTTTTATTAATTTAAAAAAATGTAATTTAAAAGCAATTAATATATTTAATTTATATTGAATTTCATAAATAGCAACAATACATATGCATACATCAGTGTTTACTTTGCGTTTTGGAAGGAAAAGAGGATTTAGACGTACCCCGTCCTGAAATGCATGATAACGCAGGTTTTGAAGGTACAGACTCTATTCGTTAATTATATAATAATTAAATCATAAATTATGATTTAATAATTATATTTACGAATAATTACTCTTAAACTGTGAGAGTTTTTCTCATTTTTCATTTCTATTGAATTATTAGAGAAAAATGCAAATGATATCACATTATCATTGCATCAATGGTATTCACTTTTTTTAAATAATTTTTATGTGTGAATATTTTTAAAAACATTAATTATTAATTTTTTTTATTTTTTAAATTAAATTTTAGATGACGAAGGAATTGCTGAGTCCGGAATTTAAATAAATTAAATAAATATATATAAATATATGAATGATCAGCGTGTAGTTCAATTATGAACATTGTTTATTATTTTATTTTTATTATATAATTATTTTATTATATTTATGTTCAATTCTCTGATACAATTGTTACTTTTAAAACATTTTATAACCGTCCATTTTTATATGAAACAAATTTTTAAAATTTTTTAAAATTTTTAGTATTTAAATGTAAAGATATATATATATTTTATTATATAAAATAAACATTTTATATGTGCCATTTTATCATCATCATAATTAAAGTCAAAAAATCATAATTTTTAACATAAAAAGTTTATTGTATTAAATTTAAATTTAAAAATTTATATGCAAAAAAATTGTTATTTAAAATTTTACATAAATTTAAATATATAATTATTAAAATTATTATTTAATAAAAATATTAAACATTTTTTAATTATGTATAAATTTTATAGGGTTTTAATTATATCATAAAATTGTTTATTTAAATAATTATTAAAAAAAATTATTTTACGAAATAATAAAATGATATGAATCAAAAGTTTAAATTATTATTAATATATGAATACAGTTATGTATATAAATGACTGTTTTTGTGCGTAAATGTGAAATAAAACATTAAACTAAAGCATAGTTTACTATATTAACATACAATAATTATCTTTTATGTCAATGCATAGCTGTGTTTAAACATATTTAATTATAATGCACAAAATTAGTGTAAAACGTCCAAAACCATAGGGATAATATTTGTAACTGAATGAATAGTGCTAATGATATCGTTAATACTTAATATTAGTTAATATACATACAATCGATTTAATATTAATTGCTATTATTGTATTTAAATGTGTATCATGATTTTGCATTAATACGCGTGCTTAAAACTATCATAGGACAATTCGTGATACACATTTAATTGCAATTTTGGCATTTTATATAAAATGCATTATAAACTAGAAAAGTAACCCCCACCGGTACAGGCGGTTAAAGGGTAAAGCATGAGAAACCGTAATGTCAGAGACCGATAGAGACCGAAGAACAACGCTCTCACAATGAATAACGATACTAAACAGTATGAGACAATAGTTTTAAAATGAAAAACATTTACAAAATTTTGAAAATTCCTCATTTTGTGCATTATAAATATACAGAAAATTGCGAATTTCGATATTCGAATGGTTTTGTGAATGTTCCAATGCTCGAATTGTTCTAAAGATATTCGCATTTTTGTTTATCATTCGCGTTCCATTTCACGATTGCATAATACTGAGCATGCGCTATTCAAAGATACGGACAAAAATTAATGAAACGCATGAAAATGCACAGTATATTATGTGACATGTGATTTATGATTAAATAAAATGAAAACATTTTTAAAAAATTGAATTTTAAAATAAAAATATAAAAGAAAAGTGATGAATCGTTTTTGTCGCGTTCAGCAGTGGTGTGTGTTCTCACGTCAGTGGTATTTATATGATGCATATTTTCAGGACCCTTTTGATTCGGCCAAAATGATCGCACGATATTTGCGCGGCGGTCATAAACCCATATTTGACCCGAATCAGGACGTGGGTGATCACGTCGTGGTCATTAACGCGCGTCATATCGCAATGCCTAATGATGAATGGCGCTATCGAATGTACTATCATCACACGAATTATCGGCGCGGAAAGCATTGGGCATCGGCATGGGAATTGCATAATTTGGATCCGACGGTAGTTCTGTATAAAGCCATTTATAAACAATTAAATGATTTTCGAACGGAACGATCGCGATTAATGGGAAGGACCATGCGCATCGCCCATCTCCATATGTTCCCAGATACGGATGTACCTAAACACATCATGGATAATGTCAGTGATCACATCAGACAATTGAAAGTGATCCCTAAAAAAATCACGGATCATACCGATAAAGAAATCGAAGAATTCCCTAAAATCTTCGATTATCCCGATGATTATGCCATTAAATAACGTGATCGTAAACAACATTTTTATCAAAATTATTTACACTTTAATCTGAGGATCAAAGACTGTTGTGATTCTCCTGAACCACAATTAGCGCCTCTCACCTTAAGAATGGAGTATACTAAAATTTTAGTTAATTTATAGTTATTAATTATGTAATAATTTTAATATGAAATTTTATTGCATTAAAAAATAAAAAAAGAATTTACATTAAAATGATTAAAAAATGTTCATAATATAGAGGTTTTATTGTAATCTTCGGGCGTCGATTTTATCCAAATGTACTAAAGGCTTCAATTGTTCGGCGAAAAGTTTCATTTCATCGGCTAAAGCGTCCTGTCCCGAGGGTGCGATCACACTTAACTCCACTAAATACGACTGTGATATCGGATTGACTTTTTCGGGATTTCCCTCCTGAAGTACCGTGAACAGCTTCGATACGATCACTTTCATACGCCCCTTTCTGAACATGAATCCGCGAATGACATATTCAAAGTCAATGCGAAATCCCATATCAGTTAAGAATTGACATATATTATTGGATGCGGCGCATTCAATGACATTCCGTACCATTGTTGCGCGGTGTTTATCGCCCATTTCGGGCTGACCGATGTATCGCAAATGCCACGGGTTCAAAGGGTAATCCAATGCTTTACGCACACGTAAAGACGTCGATGTGCCGCTCGGAGCTCCTTTCATATCATATTCATTATAATATGAGGTGAGTTCATTATAACTCGAGATATATGCTCATCTCATGCTATAATCAAATGTAAAAGTGTGATACTCACTGATGGTAAAGACCATTTCGTGATCGTGAAATGTCTCTGATGATGTGTCCGCATTGTCACAGAATCCCCTCAATTTATGGAGTAAATTCTCACATGAATCGTCTAAAATGCTCCCCTGTAACATGTACTCCTGTAATGGAACCGCTGTATTACGACGTATCCCTATACTCTCAGCATTCATTTTCAATTTATTTATTTATTATTTAATTTATATTATGATTAAAAATATAAACACATGTCAAATGTCATGTGTCAATTGTTTTATCATAATGCGATATTTATGGCAAAAAATGCGTAAATATATGCGTATAATATATGCACATTATAGTATATGATAAG
>JAQIXB010000688.1:0-14927 GCA_034697405.1 Mesoplophora pulchra | reverse complement strand
GTGATGGAAAATGCGTCATAATCTTGGATTTTATTGACGTTTTCTCATCCGATGCTATTGAAAGGGCCAAACAAATGATAAGTGACGGTAAAAGTAATGCTGAAAAGAATTTGGAAAAAGCACATACACTGACATTGTATTTTTTGGCACAATCATATGAAAAATGCGGGTATAATCATAAATCAGCGGTTTATTGTCATTCGACACTAAAACGACAGTACGATTGTATAATGAAAAAGGAAGAGACATATGATTTCATTGAATTGGCGATATATGCGGGGATTCTCTCTCAGTATTTCGCATCACATAATCACTCTGAAACCTCACGTCATCACATCGCATGTGCCATTAAAGTGTTATCACAATATTCGGGTGAAGATAATGAACGATTTAAGAAATGCGATGCCGATTTAAATCGCATCATTGTCAAATACTGTCTCATGCTTTTGGAATCATTCATTAAAAATGATCATCTTTCGCATGATAATCATGATGATGATGAACTTTTAAACGCAATCATATCGAATGATACTGAAGTGAAACATCATGAAAATGAATTAAAAACATCAGTCAATGACTTAAGTGATGCTCAAAATATATTTAAATATGCGATTAATAAACTAAATAATGCTCAAAATTATTACACCATTGATGAGCATGCATCTGATTATGTCGAATGTGTTGAGGATCATAGTAAATTATATGAGCATCTGATTACGATCGATGCCGATAATGATCGTAAATGTAAAATGCTAAAGAAAAGAATCGATTTAATTGAACATCTCTTAAAAGAACTGAATCATGAATATTTTTTGGCATCAGTGAGACAATTGATGTTCGAAGCGGGCGAAGTCTATACACAAATGGTGGATATTAAATTACATTTATTAAACAATGAAAATCATCAATGGACAAATGATGAAAAAATTCAAAGATCGAAAAAGATTAATCGTCTTTTACATAACGCCATTAATCATTATGATAATTTTATTAAAACATTCCATGAAAAGTCTACGAATGAATTACCGAAAACATTTGCCGATGATTATGTGCGTCCGATACTATTGTGTTATTTCTCAATCGGACGTTTGTATTCGAAGTTCATTGTGAGTGATCCGCGCATTGAGCTTAAGAATTGGTCGCGATATGAGCATTATTATCAAAAAATTAAGAATTATCTTTTAATGAATCCCCATCATGAAACACATATCAAAGACGAAATTGAAATAATCGAAGAAATGATTAAACTGATTCCGGGAAAAATGAATATCATCATCAATTCGATGGTATATTAAAATATCATCATTATATACATATATTTCTTATTTTTGTTTTATATTTAATTACATTTTCATCTGTCAATTGTTTTGCTTTTGACTTTTTGTATATAAAGAAATAAAATTCTTAAAATTCAGACTCAATACTGACATTTAAATTAAATAAAAATGATTAAATTCTTATTACTAATTAATGTTCATATTGATATATACACATTGAATTGTTTAAAATTTAAAGTGAAAAAACGATATAAAAATTAAATGCTTAAATTAAACATGAAACATTTGAAAGAATAATTTGGAAATTATGTTTAGAAATAAGTGACAAAACTAAAAACAAATTTTTAAAATTATGTATTTTTAAAATTGAAATGCGATAAAAACTAAACATTAACAGAGTAATCCATTTAATCACATTAATATCTTTAAAATATGCTAAGAAAATGACATCTGAAATTATAAAACAAAAATTAATGCAAAGATATGATGCGGGATCATTCAAAGCACAAAATTCTTATATTAATAATGAATAAAAATTTATGTATAATTTTTGAACTGAAATAAGAAACGAATATTTAAATGAAAAGAATTTAGAAATTGAAAAAACCTATTATTACAGTATAATATAATTAATTAATATTATAATTATAATTAAAATAATAATATAATAATAATGTTAGAATCAAAAGCATTAAAATCAATAAATTTTAGTCAATAGGTGAGGCGTCTCTTTAACATTAAAATTTAATTATTTAATTATATATAATAATATATATTTATATATATATATTTATATACTGCACTCTCTTCTCTCCTATTGTATTGTATGTGATTTCAATTAAATTGTTGATGAGGAACGGAACCGGATGTGAGAGATGAGTGTTCAGAGATGACCAAAATTAATGAAATCCGAAAATCGCTTTTATTTAAATCGAATATTTAATTATAATTATAATATGACAGAATCTTAATTTTGCGGCATATAATTATTGGGCGATGGTAAAGTGCTCAGTGGTCACATGGCGTATTTTCGTGTCCATTCCCGTGCCAATTCATTGTACTTTTCGCGATCGGTTTTGTATATGCGTGCGATTTCCGGCACCAGAGGATCATCAGGGTTTGGATCACATAATAAAGAGCAAATCGACAGCAGTACTTTGGAGATGGTTAACGCCGGTGACCATTGCGATCGTAATATGTCTAAACATATACTTCCATTGCTGTTTATATTGGGATGGTATATTCTGGTGGTGAATGCCACTTTTGGAGGTTTAAAAGGATAATCCGTTGGAAAGTGGATCGTGAGAAAGAAGACACCGCCCTGATAAGGACTGTCCGGAGGACCCATGATCGTCGCCTGCCAATGGAATAGATCATCCCCCACGGGACCGGCTGAGCATTGAGCGGGCGGATCTCTCTTCAGATCCTCCAATTCCTTCTTTATGCGTTTCAATGCCATTTTATATGCAAATTTCTTAATTTAATAAAATCCTCTTTTTAAGGATATCGTATATTAGCAATTAACGTATTGTTGCGAATGATTCTAATGAAACAATTGATTCACGATGATTTATTCAATGATAAAGTCAATATATCTAAATAATCATAAAATTAATTTATTAATATATTTATTAATATTTTAGTCATGGAAAAGAATTGAAATCATTTAAATAAAAAAATAATCAAAAGAACCATCGGTAATAACAGAGTGCAAATGACACAACAGTGTAATTTATACATTAACAAAACATCCATTGGGGCGGCGATTCATAAAAATGCAAATAATTATTGCGAAAATTGCATTATTATTGAGAAAATGCTAATATTCATATCATTATTCGAGATGCATATGAAAGTGCAATCATTTTGCAAAAAACACGAAAATGCTGCAAATTTAGTGCATGAATTACAACGATCGCTTCACTCTCACTATGAACGCTCACACCGGCGCTACACACATACATATATATTCGGTATATACACAAATAGCGTATCATTACATTACATTCACATATACACGCACAGACAATGCACTTTTAAAGTAATATCAATATACACATATCTTAAGATGCATTCATTCGCTTTTATTTATAATTCACAATTCATATAAAATAATTTACATGAAATTACAAACAAATAATTAGCATTTCAAATTCTTAATGAACATGATTAATGAATTCAGAGAATCAATTTAAATATGAAAACGTAATGATAAAAAAGCGGAATTTAAAACAATAGGAATATGATTAATAAATACGATTAATTCAATCATAGCATTAAATAAAATGATTAACGAAAATGAAGCATTTAATATAAGTGATAATTTACCTGAAATTTATAACTCACAGAGTTAAGGATGTGTGTATATATGTAATGATTCACATTCAATTTCAGTGCGAAAATGCTAAAACACTCAAATGGTGGTCTCCGTTCAGTTTCAGTGTGTGTTCACTGCTTTAGGGTCACACGTCTCTTCTCTCTCCACAATTATTGGGGAATGAAAATGGGGAAACGTATGACGTTATGCCTCTCACAATACGCGTGTTTTTTAATTCTCTCAAAAGGCGTATACATATGTATATATGCATTGAATTATTTGTTACATAATTTGTATCATAATTTATATCATATTTACCATTTTTAATCATACACTCATTGATAATTCATTTTCAATAAAAATGCTCATTTTAGAAATACATTTTACATACGAATGTTTTATCATTTCATACTAAAGTTATTAAAATCATTAAAATGATCAAATATTTTGCTTAATTTTTGTCAATTAAATTCTATTCATTTTTAGAGAAATTTTTATTTTTATGTATATATTCATTATGATACAATCATTTATTTTAATTTTTTATTTTTAATAAAAAATTAAATCATATTTATATATGAAAATGTTTAACTCTAATGATGTTTATTTTAAAATATGATAAAAATGTAACGCATTTTTTTCTATCATCGTCATTTGTCATTTAATAATATTATTAATTTTCGATAATAAATTATAAATAAAAATTAAAAATAATTAATTAATCGGAACATGTATTGGTGTGTTCATTTGGAGGGCGGTCCCCGAAGAGTCAATCATGCGTCAGCCGCTGTCAAAGACTTAATTTATTCTTTCGGAGGATATTGCACCGGAGAAAACTATGGTCATTTAAGACCCATCGACGTGCATATGCTCGATACGGGTACGGTCACATTCACTTATGTTTATGTTTACATTTTTAAATTCACAAAATACACATTTTACCGTATTTATTTAAAAATTAACATTCTCTTTTAGCGACACTCCGATGGAAATTAATACCGATCGTATTGAATAATGATGTCCCTTTTCAAAGATATGGTCATACTGTAGTGGCATTTAATAATCTTATGTATGATTTTTGTTTTATTTTTTAAAATATTAAATATGATTTTAAAAACAGATATTTATGGGGCGGACGTAACGACATAAGCGCGTGTAATATATTGTACTGTTTTGATACGGTCACATGTAAATGGATTGAGAAACCTGAGGTTAAAGGGTATATTCCAAACGCAAGAGATGGACATACGGCGACAGTGATAGGGTCATCGATGTATATATTCGGGGGATATGAGGAAGACACTGATCGCTTTTCTCAGGACGTTTATGTCTTAAATTTGTTAACATATGAATGGAATTATGTTCATGTGAAAGGGTCACCGCCCCAATGGAGAGATTTCCATTCAGCGGTGGCATATAACGATCGATTGTATGTTTACGGCGGACGATCGGATTTGAATGGACCATACCATACTCAGCATGAACTTTATTATAATGAAATAATATATTTGGACATTAAAAGCAGCACATGGATAAAGCCCGTATGCTATGGACAGATACCTATGGGCAGACGCAGTCATTCGTCATTCGTTTATAATGGAAAAATATACATTTTCGGAGGTTATAACGGATTCATTAATGAGCATTTTAATGATTTAATAGAATTCGATCCCGAAACACGAATATGGTCATTAATTGACACCAAAGGTCAGCATAAACCATGCCCACGGCGTAGACAATCATGTTGCATCGTTGGTAATCGTCTTTTTCTTTTTGGAGGAACTAGGTACTTAACTAGTACTTAAATAGTATTTAACTAGTGCTTCACTAGTGCTTTATAAAATTAATATACTAATTTCTTTTTCTATAATGTTGATATTTAGTCCGTGCGTAAATAATTACTTTCCTTCGCCCATCGTGAGTATGGACGTCGGTTTAATGGATCATTCGGATTTATATGTTTTTGATTTCGGTAATAATTTTTATATTTAAACAATTATTTAAAATACAGTCGAACCTCTCTAAAATGGAATCGATTGGTTACGGGATATATTTCCGTCTTATGGAAGATTTCTTAAAAAGTTTATATAATTTATTTTATCATTACTCTGACCAATCATATGCACTTAAAAAGCGTTATCCACGAAATAAAACACAAAAACGCTTCATTTATATATAATGAATATACATGTTTTTAATATAAATATATTTAAATATGAATATGAATTATATTATATTATTAATTTTTATTGCACTATGCTATAATAAATGTTACATATGAAATACAATACATAAACATTTTAATATAAATTTTTATTATTATTTCCTGAGAAACGAAAATGTCTAATAATAATCAGAATGTTAAAAAAACAAACATTTTACCCATAAAAAGCGTTAAAAGTGAAAAAACGAAAATTTAAAAAAAATAATTTTTTCTTTAATCCTTTAATACCTTTTGCTAAATATTTTAAAATTTCAAAATTTTGAATAAATTATAAAAATGTCTAATTATACCATAATGCTATTTATACCTTTATTTTACTTCAATTTTTGATTGTGTCACGAAATTTTAAAATTTGAATTTAGGTTTAAAAAGTCAAAGAGAAGAGTAAATGAAAATTCTTTAAAAATGATATTTTAAGAAAAAAGACTTTTTGAGGCAAAAAATATTCAAAAATGCAAATTTTTTAATTAAAATCTATTTTTAATAGATATGGATACATATTTAATATTTTTTAAAATAAGTATTTGTTTCAAATTGAACACTCTGAAAATAATATTAATTCTATAAAAATACAAATAAAATATTTTTTTATTATACATTATATCATTTTCTGTATAATTATAATATTTAATATGATATAATTTGAAATTTATTATTTTATTAAATATTTATTTAAAAATTAGCGCCATCATTAAAGACTCTCTGTATTTTGGTGGTTTTAGAGAAGAAACTCATAATTGATATTTTACCGAAAGACATTTGCATCGATATCTCAATAATGACCACGAACAATAGGATCAGCAGAATATGTCCTAATAATGGATGATAATAATTTTATTTTAAACTTTAAATTCATTTTATTTATTTACATATATACACTGCGAATACTTTTATTATAAAATGTGTACTGAGCAAATCTGCATGCGTATGCATATGTTAGGCATTAGATATGTAAACATAAGCATACACATGCATAGATAAGTTTTATAATAAAAAAATCGCAGTGTATAATGTTAAGTCATTTAATAATTTTAACATGTAAATTACTATGATTTAAAAGCAGTGTTTTATAGAAATATAACTTTATTTTCGATTTTATTGTAAATATTAATAATAATAATTTATCTGAGGATTTATTTAAAATTTCTTTGTTTTCAAATGCCATAATTTATAACTGTATATTAAATAAAATATATACGTTCATTTATAAATATCATATAAAATGTGTTTTTTATTAATGATAATTTTAAAATATAAAATTAGTTAATTTAAAAATTAAGGATTCTATAATCTTTTATCAATAATTATCATAAAATAAATATGACGGAATTTCAGAAAATATATAGAAAGTACATCCATTTGATAGAATATAATGTGTCAAAAAACTGTACTTTTATATTTTCGCTTTTAAATGAAAATATAATATTCAAAAGTATATAAAATGAAACAATTGTTTCATTTTTAAATGATAAAATGTTTTTGGAAACAAAATTTCCATTCGGCTCTCAGCATATTTTAAAAGGGTTTGAATGTGACGGGAAAATTTTAATTCATTCCTTTCTTTTCGTTCATAGACAAATGCATTGTAACATTAGTGTCTTTAAAAGTTTTATAACACATGCTCATTAATGAATTATCACTCTGAGATAATGTAATTGAATCCAAAACTCTATAAAACTATGAATTCATATATCGTTAATTAAAATTCATATATATAATTATATGCGATTATACTGTTTCTAAACTTAAGCCATGGATATACGCATATTTCTCTTATTATGCGATTTGTAAATGTATGTATAGTAAAACCTCAACAAAACAGACATATTCGGGGCAACATTTTTTTCGTTTTAAAGGGTTTTAATGTATATAATATTGTACACGTATATAAATACATAAACAAATGTAAATGCAAATTTAAAAGTTCCGCTCAAAAAATAAAATAAATTAAAATTTAAAATTTAAAAAATAAAAAAATTTTCATTAAAAAAGTGATGTTTTTTCATTTTTGATTTAAATATAATCATCATTTTTTCGTACGTTTTAATAATGGTAAAATATTTATGATCATTGATTATTTGAATGATGATTATAAAATGATATTTTATAATGCAAAATATGCGCACATATCTATTTTATTGAAAAACATGTGTTAAGAGCGTGCTTAACGCAAATTCATTCATTTTTTTAAAAATTTACATTTATTTTATAAAATATTTAAATAAAAAAATAGGAAATAATAATAGAAAATAATCGTGTTATGTTTTCAAAAACCACTTTAGGTTTAGCCGCGGGAACCGCCATAGGACTATTTATGGCATACTGTGTTTACTTCGATCGTAAACGAAGAAATGACCCTTTATTTAAACAGAAATTAAAAGAAAGTAATTATTTAATATCATTTAATTGATGTAAAACTCAATGCTTTTAATGCTAAAATTATCTTAAATTAAAGAGCGTTCAGAGGCGAGAAAAAAGAATAAAGAATCGGGAAAAGGTACGGTCGAATTACCCGATTTAAGAGATTATGACGCCGTTCAAAAGTTCTTCATTCGTGAGGTTCAATTGGGAGAGGAAATGTTAGGACAGGGTACGGACACACGATACATTCTTTATTTTTAATTAATTTTTAAAATATATTTTTAACAAATGATTGATTAAAAACGTCTTTAGGTGAAATTGATAATGGAATTGAGCATTTGAGTAATGCCATAGCCGTGTGTGGTCAGCCGCAACAGTTACTTCAGGTCCTTCAACAGACACTGCCCCCTCAGGTGTTTCATATGCTTCTGCAGCGATTACCAATCGTTAGTCAGGTAATAGTTGACATAAGTTAATATATCATTTATTTAATTTTAATGATAATTTATATGTTTTGATAGCGTTTGGCAAATAGTGTATCATTAAACGACAATATTACTATGGCCGAAGATGATGTCGAATAATATCAATTAATAAATTACTCATAATTAATTATATTCTATAATATTATGTGTATTAATAGCAAATTTCATGTATAATTATAACTTAAATTTCGTAATTTTTTAATTTCAGTTTAAAAATCAATATATTTGTTATTCAAATAGAAAATTGCATTATAATTTTTATTAAAAAATAAACTTTTATCATTAATTAATTTTATCATTTGAATTTTTCACCTCTTTTCATATGCTAATTGAGTATTCATTTGCATTAAGATATATGTTTATTTTTCTTTTACTTTTTCTTTATCTTTTGCTAAATCATTAAAAAAATTGACACCTCAGGATAAAATAGCATGAGAAAGTATATCTGAAGTAAATCATTTGAAAAATTAAAATTAATATGTGTTCATGTAAATTAAACACCATTCATAGGTCATTCTAATTATTCATAACATAACAGTGCTATTCATTTCCCCATTTTATTTCTCATTTTATTTCTCATTTTTTAATAAAAATTTATCTCAAAAAATATTTCCCATAAAATTTAATCGATTTTTAAATAAAATTAAAATTACATTTTTATCATTTAAAGTTTTATTAAAAGTAAATGTAACATTATCCTCTTTTACGTTACAATTTTCAAAATGATTTAAACGTATAAAAAACAGAAATTTTCGGATAAAATTTTTTTGTTTTAAATTTTTATGTTTATATTTAAATATATTCATGAATATTTATAAAATATATTTTTAATTATGTTTTAATATAAAAATAATAATTATAATTATAAATGAATGAATAAATGTTCAAATATTTGATGAGGAAATTTCTGAAAATTCCTGAAATTACCATACGTATTTTATTAATGCATACAAAACAGAGACCACCATTTGAGAGCAGAGTTTATGGGCATATGAATTGAATGAAATTATTGCGCTCATAATTAATTTCCATTTTCAGGTAAAATATCAATTTTATTAATTAATCATTATAATTATCTGATTAATGATATCATATAATACAATATAAATATATCATCACTAAAAATGCATTTATATTTTTTAATAATATTTTAATAAAAATTTATTATTTAAAAGCGTATCTCCGCCCAAATTATTGTCATTGACTCTGTATTATAATGGCACATGTTTAGTTACGAAACGTCATAATGCATTTTATGGCGAAATTTATATTTAATTACGATTATGGTATATGCGGACTCTGATTTATGAATGTAATTTTTTTAGAATCATTAATATGCATATTCTTATTTAATGCTAAAACGATATGCTTTTTGTGTGTTCCCATTTTATTGTCATCGAAACATAAATGCATTTTTTAATTTCATTTTAATATTTAATATGACATTTAATTCATTTTATATTTTTACATTAAATTCATTTAATATATTTTTTAATTTTATATATAAATTAATGCGTTTAAATGTCAATAATATGCGAATATGATTATGATTTTAGAAATAAAATATAAAATCATTTTGTTATTTACTCATTTTAAAATGTTATTTTTAATTTTTGTTTTTTTTTGTTTTTTTAAAAACAAAGGATGAGTAAAGGAAAATTTGAAATTTTTCATAAAATGATTATAAAATTTCAAAATTATATATAAAAAAATTTGCGACGAAATTATTTCAAAATTTAACATTTATTGTATTTTAATTTACATCTAAAATATGCATATTAAATTCTAAGCATAAATGCAATAAATATTTAACATCATTATTAAAATGTAATAATTTAATAATAATTTAAAATATAAATAAAATATAAATTAATGTGATATATATATTGGGAATATATGGGAATATATTGTCATTTATATAACTGAGCAGATTAACATCGAGATATAGCCTTAGTATATATAAATACAAAGTCTGCAATATTTTGTCATTGATTCATTCCTTCCGTGTATAGTGCTTTTTAATTATATTATTATATAATTTAATTTTAATTTTAAATGTAAAAATATAATTATTATATTTTTTAATAAAAAATTTAAAATATAAATAAATGAAATTAGAGAGTGATTTCGATCGGACATTTATCATTTTAAAGCATTTAAATAATTTTTTTTAATTAAAAAATTAATTTTTAAATACAATTGTCACATCGTTTTATAATTTAATAATTAAAAAATTAAAATACATAATTATTTTTTCATTTTTTTAAGATTTAAAATATGATAATATATTATAAGTAAAGTTTTCAATTTTAATCGGAATTTATTTTAGAAAAAGACACGATAATACCAAAAAAGGAAAAATGCCCGTTTTTAAGAGATATCAATTTCTTAATTTTATTTTTATTTTAAATGTAATTTTTAAATTAAATCTTTATTTTTACTAAAATAATGTTAAAATTAACCTCAAATAATTTGTGAACATTCATCATGCTTTTGATGGATGCATATTTAATCTTTTATTTGATATTTCTTAAAATTAAAAAATGAAAGAAACAGTTTTTGAACGCTCTAAAAATACAATGATGAAAATATACATTTTAAGCATTTACTGAAAATGTTAATATGATTCATTTCGTATATGTTTAAATTTTAAAATTTTAAAAAATACCATTATATTATAAAATGATATTAAATATTAAACATTTATGGTAATTTTTTTCTTTGTTTCGCCTACAAAAGTATTATAACAGTACTTACTAGTACTAGTACTAGTACTAGTTAAAGTGATATTATTTTCAAATATTAAATAAGAATACTTTTAAAGGGCGATAAATTCATTACAAATGAACTTCATTTATGTAAAAATTTTATCATTATTTTAAAGCGTGTGTTTTATCACATAATGAATTCGGTTCACTTTTATTTTTACATTTCCTTTTATGTGCACACTTTTTTTTATATAATATAATGTGACGAATAATGTAATAAACATACATACATGTACTGTATAATGTACGAATCAATTTAATTTATGTCTGCACCTAAATTCAGTTAATTTTTTGAAAGTCTTTCGGTCCTCAAAATTTGTATTTTTAAAGACATTAAAAGTTTTTATCATAATTTTTAAAATAAAAATATAAAATATATATTTTTTAATAAAATTATAAATTGTGAAATGTGTACATTTATGTTAAAAATGAGCATAATTTTGAAGAATTAAATATTTCACAATACATTTACATTGATAGTAATGGATCGTCTCAGGCGGAGTTTTCGGGAAAGCTTCAGACGGAAAAAGGATCATGTGCCCGAAAGCAGTAAACCCCATCAGTGGCAAGCGGATGAAGCGGCGGTCAGAGCCGGAAATTGCTTTTTTCCCGTTAAGTATTTGGGATGTGTCGAAGTGTTTGAATCGAGAGGAATGCAGATCTGTGAAGAGGCACTTAAAGTTCTTCGGGTAAATTATATTTATTCATATATTTATTTAAAAATTCATTATTAAATTGTTAAATCGCATTGATTAATGCATTTCGATACGTGTTTATAAAACAAATGTTTTATTTAATTTATTTTCAGTAAAAAAGTAAAGAATATGTTATTTGGTTTAATCGACATTTAACCGCATATTCTTTAAATATTTAGAAAAAACACAAAAAGTTTTATTTTACTGCTGAATTATCTTTTTTTAATATTTTAAAAATATGATTAAAATTTTATATATTAATGCGATTTAAAAATATATTTTTAAATTTCAAACATATTTTAATAAATAATAAAAACTTTATATTTAAATTATACATATGCATAACTTATATAAGTAGATATTGAACTTTAGTAAACTAAAGCATAGAAATATATTACATAGAAATTTATAGCTTTATATACATTACGTACATATCATATGTATATCATAGTATACCGATGTATATATATTTATATTTAAGTTCAATATCTTCTTAAATAATTGATTTTTTAAGGATATTTTAATATTATATATATTTACTATTATTTGATAGTCGATACGACGCCGTCCCATTAAAGGAACATTTTTTGTTACCGGAGATGGATTAAGAGTGGTCGAAGATGATACTAAAGTATATCATTAATATACATTGATTTATATTTAGAATAAAATTTATATTAAGTATATAATAAGTATCTAGTTATTACATTAATTGGAAGTGCTGTAAAGTAAACTTGTAATTGACTAAAGAATCGATGAGTTTTTAATTACTGTTAACGTGTCATCACGTTAATACATATTCTCTCTGTTGAATTACAATTCTACTTTAGCAGCTTTTCCTATTCCTGTAATATTATATTATAATGATTTTTATGTGTATTTTTTATTAGGGATTAATTGTCGATCAAACAATAGAAAAAGTGTCATTCTGTGCTCCCGACCGTAGTCATGAGCGTGGTTTTTCTTACATATGTCGCGATGGCACCACACGACGATGGATGTGTCATGGATTTTATGCGTTAAAAGATTCGGGTGAACGATTGAGTCATGCTGTAGGATGTGCATTCGCCGTATGTCTCGAAAGGAAACAAAAGCGTGATAAAGAGTTAGTGACCATGAACTATGACCCAAAAACAGCATCATTTACACGTACGGGTTCATTCCGTCAATCGTCTCTCACAGAAAGAATGCAGGACCCTCAATTGACTAAACCGTCAGGTACTTTCACTGACACTGCAATTTCTATTTATAATAATAATTAATTTTAGAGCCGCCCCCAGTAAAACATGTCCATAATCCATATGCTGTGGAGAGACCTCACGCAGCACCGAATTTGCTCCAAAGACAGGGATCTTTACGTGGCGGACCCTTAAATACGGCGTCACCCTTTAAACGACAATTATCATTACGTGTTAATGAATTACCGTCGACAATTGAAAGACAAAGATCGCATTCCATTGATACGCCATTTAACTCTCAGATCAAAATTAACGGCACAAATAATGGTAAATGATTAATATAAATTTTATTTTTAATTAAATTTTTATTTAAAATTTAGTAACTCCCATTACAGAGGTATCTTTAAATGAACCCGATACTATTAGTGCGATGTGTCAGGAGCTATCAAAAGGCTTAAATATTTTGAGTAATAACGATGATCCAAATCTCGAAGGTAAAGGACAAATGCATTATTTTTAAAAAATAAATTCCATTATGAACGCACTAAAATTTTGTTACAAATTTAATATATATTTACAGCGAATACATTGAAAATAAATTCGAATAAAAGTCCATTCGCGGTTAATTGGTTAAATGACAAAAGCAATAATACTAAATCAATGATAAATCAAAATGAATCATCAAAAATATCAGATAATGTCACTGTGAATGTATCGGGTATTACGGTACTTCCAATCGCTGCACCGCGCCACAACAGACCCAATTTTTGTCAATTTCGGAGCCAATCATTGGGCTCTGCCGAAGGATTTTTCGAAAATAAAAATTGTAATTCTATTAATTGGGCAAATAATGTATCAGATTCAGGAACAAACAGTAATATTACTAACATTTGGATCAATGGAAATTCATATCAAAAAAGTGTTAATCCTGTGACAGCTGCGAATGGATCATCATCCATTGTAAAGCCATCAGATCCTTTTGACACTGACCCATTTATGGTATTAGCGAATAGACATCAGACACCAATGGAAAGAAACACCAATCCTTTTACTCAATCAGCGACACCTCAAGCTTTTGAGGTTCACATGTAACACTTTTAATATTTTCAGAATTTAAAATGAGTTAAATATTTAGATATATTATTAGACAAAAAATGAAAGACTTTAAATATGAATGATTAACAAATGTTACATTTAAAGTGATAAATCGATTTTAATCGATACGATAATGTATTTAATGCATTTTAAGTGTTAAATTGAAATGCATTTAATAAATCCCATGGCAGTTAATTGACAGTATAAAACTGTATATTCTTAAAATTGTTAAACGATAATATATTTACATTATTATATCATTGAAACATATATCATTATTATCAAATGACAATTATGACATTTAAATGGTAAATAATTTAGATTTATATTTTTTAATATTTTAATAATTTTATTTACATTTTGTTTTGCGGCTGATTTATCATTCCATAGAAATCCAATGCTATTTACATTTATTACATTTAATTATTATATTTATTTAAAAATTAAAATATAAAATGAATTTTTAGTATTAATTTAATATGTAAATAATAATTGTAATAAATATTAATAAAAATATTATTAATTAC
>JAQIXB010000687.1:0-14948 GCA_034697405.1 Mesoplophora pulchra | reverse complement strand
CTGAAATTACACTTCAGTCTAACTTAAGATGCATCTGTAGTAATAGCAAATCACTCATGGCTCAGGGGAGGACTTAAAACGAATTTCATTCGCAATATTCAGTCATTTTATTATATATCAAAATGAAGCATAAATGCCGAAACTCAAAATCAAACATAAGCATTATATTATTTCAATTTAAGAATTGAATAGATTCAGAGTATTACATGTGTTACCCAATATTAGGTATGTCCATACACTTTAACATTCACGATATGTTTTATATGGATATTTCTTTAAAATCAATGTCTATGTCCAATTTAATAATGTTACTTTTAGTCATGGTACTACTGTAAGAGATTATATAATAGAAATGCACATATTATAAGAGCCCCCTATTGAATTCAATTATATTAAAGCTCTAAGTTTCGGCCGATTGAGAATACTAAAATACTGTACAATTCTATACTTATGAGTTACTCATACATTAGATGAGAGTTGCATTTTATTGCATTTTTTTATTTTATATAACAAAAGACTCAATTGAAACCTAAAGGCATAACATGCCTTAAGTCACTCATTGGAACATATAATAGACTAAAACTATTCTTTAGTAAACACTGACTCTATGATGGAATGCGCACAGTACTTTAGGGACAAATTTTTGGTAAACTTTTTTGTAATGAACTTTCATTGAATGCGATCATAAAATTTATTATTATAATAAATCATATTATTTATTATTTATCTCTAAAATTATTTATATCTTTTATGTGATGTAAAACATTCCGATATCTCTATTATTACATTAATATCGTATATATCATACTCTTATTTATTATTATATTTACATTATGCTCATTTAGTATGTCATTCACCATTTTCCTCATTTTATATAAAAATTATAATTATTTATAATTCAAAATAATATATTCATTTATAATTCAAATATATACATGTAAATTATAAAAATATCGTATCATATTCATTAATGAAAACATATAAAAGTTAACATACTGTAGATTCTAAATATACGTATATATTTATAATTACAGAATATACCGTATGTTTTAAAATTTAAAATAATATGTTAATATAAAATGTTTTACTATAAATGAATATAAAAAATTATATGATTATAAAAAATTAAAGGAAAAATCGAAAAATATTTAATCGATATTATGCTGAAATGTGAATTTACCTGAAACGGGACTTTCATTCGTTCTGTAAAATGATGATTCAGATGATGGTGATAATGATGATGATGATGATGATGATGATGTAAATGATGATGAAAATGATGAAAATGTTTGTATTATTAATATATAAATAATTATTAATGAATAATTGAGTATCATCATAATAAATAAATAAATGATGATTTAAATGACAATTCTTTGTAATTATTGCCTTTTAAATGATTTTATAAATCATATTATTAATTAAAACATTAATGTTTAATTTTTATGCGATCATTTTCTTATAATTATGATCATAGTTTTGTGTGTATCCCGAAAGCGCCATTAATGCATTAATCCCTTTTTCTAATCGCACTGAACATTTCAGTACCATTAAAGTACATTCATTATTTAAGTCATAGTTTATAATGTGTATTTTCATTAGAAAATTATTTGATAAATAAATGATTTCATAATATAAATAATAATTAAACGCATTTAATTAAATTAAAATTAATATTAATTTAAATTTAATGATGACACAGAACACGTATACATTCGCCGCACATAAATGTGACAATTATTTTCTGTTTTTTATTACATTTTTCTCTTTCATCCGCATTCACTTTTAGCAGAAAAACACACAATGCCCATGACCAAAAAGGAGGATGTGTGTATATTGACATTCACGCACTGCACATGTGTATGACGGGTGAAGCGTCTCTATTATTTTATCATATTTTACCATTATTAATCACAAATCAGATCGAAATGCTTAAAAATCGCCATTTTTTATAGCATTTTACGTAATATTATGTCATTTAAGAGCATTTATTACTATTTTTTAATATATTAACTTTTAAATGTCTTTAAAATTAATACATTTATAGCCATAGATGGAAATTTAATTATCATTTAAAAAGTTCTAAAATATTTATATACAGTATTTTTCGAAAATTATGTCCCTCAGCTGATTGACACTCCACTTTGTTATTAGGTAGTACTGAACACGATTTAAATATACGTTTGTGTTGCGTATGCAATCAGCAGATGGACATAATATTGGAAAAAAACTGTATATATAATATATTTACATACATATGTATGTATTTAATAAGTGATATAAAACTTTTTTTCATAAATAAACTTTTTATTTATTTATTAATTTTTAATCATTTTTCTAAACATAAAAATTATTAAAAAAGAAATAAAATGAAAAATAAAAAATACATTTACTTATGACTTTAATAAAATTCAAGAAAATAAAGAGCCTAAAATATTAGAAAAGATATTTCAAAAATCATTGTTAAATCATATATCATAATTTAGTTTTTAATTATATTTAAAATTTTAGTTTTTACATTTATGAAAATATGCGTTTATTTTATAATTTGAAAATAGATAAACGATGCGCGATCTGTGAATTTTAAAAATAATTATATTTAATTAAACATATATAATACACTCATTATTGAATTTGTTTTATCCTATAATTTTGATTAAAATAATTGAATATCATCAAAATAATTCATAAAAATATAAAAATTATAAAATAAATAATTAAAACGTCTAAAAAACTAAATTTAAAAATATTAAAATATAATTTCAAAAATTCATTGACATTTAAAGAAAATGTATATGCAAAGAATGAGTTAATGCTTAAGATGATTGTTTAATTTATGAAAATGTTTATAAATAAAATAAAATAAAATTAATCATAAAATAACAAAATGAATGATTTTATTTTTAAAATGATTTAATTGAAGAAAAATATAAATGCGTAATACTTTAATATTTAATAAAATGTGTCATTAGAACTTTTTATAGATCATGGTATTTGAATATACGTAAACATCATTTAGAAATTTTTGTTAAAAACAAAAATATTTATGAAATTATAATGCAAAAATGATGCTTAAAAAATCTTAATCTTAAATAATGAAAAATAATTTTAATATTAACTTTTTGTGAATAAATCAAATAATGAATTATGCTTTAAAAATAAACTTTTTGATTATACATTAATATATTAATAAACTGATATCGGAAATAATTTTTTTTCATTTAAACATTAAATATGAGTCTTAAAACATATAATCGTTATAATAATGAAAGGGTCAGTTTCTAATACGCAAAACGCAAACACTCTATTATCGGTGTGCGTATTACATTTGTGAAATAATAGTTAATTAATTTGATCCTAAATATAATTAATAAAAATTAATGATAAACGGTAATGATATCGGAGATTATTTCTTTTTCACGGGTCCACGCGGAGGTGTCACGGGTCTGCCCGAATTTAGACCGCCATATTGGTACTTCGCTTTTTTCTCAGACGGCTTTAGAATCTATCATTTAATAAATATATTCAATTATTAAATGTAATAATTATATTCATATACACTAAAACCTCTATAAGGCGAAGGGCCAGGATTTCATTCCGCCTTATAGAGATTTCTATGTAAAGCATGGTAAAAAATTAACTTTTTATATAATGTTTAGTATGTTGTATAATGCTATTATTGAGCCGTATTTTATCATTAAAATTAATTTCTATCATTATTTATTCATTTTTTATTAAAATTTTCAATTTTTAATCACTTTTACGGACTGTATATAAAACAGGAACTTTTTCATTAAAATATATGAACGCATATTTTAACCTAAAGTAACCTAAAGTTTTTAGTTAATTTAATTAAAAAATTAATATATAAAATATTTAGTTATTATTTAATTAATTAAATAATTTAAGTGAAATAAATATTTCGGGCAAAAAATTAAAATTTCGTTCGTTTTGGAGGTTCTGATTATACTTTAGTTATACGAAAAAGCGTTCATTTCCGTCTTATAGAGGTTCCGCTTTATAGAGATAATGTTAAGTCTATGGGAGTGATTTGGGCCCAAAATTCCATTCCGCCTTACCGAGGTTCTACTGTATGTATATTTAAAGAGGTTTTTAAATCCATACCGATATACGTGTATGTAACTTTATGTATTTTAATGTGCACATTGAATGTTATGCATAAATTATTTACATTAAAATATGCATATCGTCTAAACAATTTCATATACAGAATTTATCAAATAATTCCAGAATGTGAGCAAATGCTGGTATTATTTAGCACATACTGTATACAAATACACGTTACAGTTTTACCTCAATTTTTAGCACATTTTTAAAAATACTAAATACTAAAGGGGGAAAAGTAAAAGAAATTGAACCTTATATCTCGTAGTATAAGACCCCTTTGTGCTCAGTCTGCACTATAATATTGTGTCTAAAATATGAGGAAAAACGGTAAGCATTACACAGAAATCATACAGAGACAAAATGACGTCATTCTAAATATTCTTTATATCTTTTTATGGTGTCACTAACTTATTTGCAAGTCACATGATATTCATATTTTCACAATAAATAACGTCCGTTATTTATATGTCCATGTTTATATCTTACTGTGTGCCGCCATTACTATTTTATAATTTAGTATTAGTATTATATAAATTATTCCATCATATTGATTTGGTTTGGTTAGGTTAGGTTAGGTCTACGGTGAAACTATGATTAGATCGAAAAACTAAAAATAAATAACGGACGTTATGTGAAAATGTGATTCGCTCATTTGCAAGTCACATGAGTAATGTTACCATTTTTATCATGTTTCTATATCAATCAAATACTAGCGTCACATAGTCTCTTCACAATTTCAATGCACTAATTTTATATATTTTATTTTTGTATTTTATAAATGTAAAAATAAATGTACAAAATTCAACTCTTAGCCAATACATACGATATATATCGAATGCCAAACATAGATCACCTCTATAATAAGCAGATAGCGCATTCTTAACAATAGCATTTTACTATAATAAAACTATAATAAAGTAATTATAATTATAATAATAATTATAATGAAATTTTCATTTTTAAATAAAATTATTATTATAAAATTAATTATTTTACAATTATTATTAAATGCATATACAAATGTATATATGCAAATGTAAAATGCTATTGTTAAGAATGCGCTATCTGCTTATTATAGAGATGGTGTTATATGTTTGACATTCGATATAATGTATACCCTGCAATATTACTATGCGATACCATGCTTTATATCTCTCAATGCCTCAGTTCTATTTGATTGTAGTATAAAGAGTATTGCAAGTATATGGTGAATATCATTTTTACATAAAATTTAAACGCGTGATATACTTTCAATCCCTTTAACCTCACAATTTTCATTGCTTTTAATATAATTTCATATAAATTATAATTTACAAATTACATTGAGCATTGAGATAAGAAAAAGCAAACTATGTGCTGATCCTTTCATTACTTATAATTAGACCTGAGGATATAATGCAGGGTTTTCCTTGTAATATACTAGCACTTGCAAGTGAAAGTGAGGTCAAAGGGTGTGCATATTTAAATATAGATATCTATTTAGGTTATGGACCTATGTATACCCTTCACGTGTTTATATAGAATTACGTTTAGTCAATTTTGGGCGTATATAAAAAGCAATAAATCACGTGACGGCCATACTCTAATGTGTATCCTAAAAATAGCTGATGATACCTGAAATGAGCACATGAGAGTTTCATCGACAGACATCATTCCTCCGGCATTATCGAATTCACCGCAGTAATTGGGTGCGGAGAAAAGCGTTACCAATTGTCTCTTCGCAAAGAACTCATAACCGTCCTCAACGACCTGATGAGCACGACAGATCAGGTCCAAGTCGTGTCTGTTGAGGAATTTGCTCACCACGTCCGCACCGAACGTAAACGACACTCCACGGTCATTCTCACCCCATCCCTGTACATCTTTATCCGGATCTGACCATAGCAAATCACACAAAAGACCCGTATCGGGAACGTCCGTCGGTCTCATAATACGTCGAATTTGCTCCATCGATTGAAGATCGGGGGACAGACCTGTTCATGTGCAAAAGCAAATGAATTAATAGTAAAGGTCAATAGTGAAAGTGTACATACCCCCATGACAACAAAATATTTTCTCATCAATGATCGCGGCGATCGGTAAACAGTTAAAACAATCGGTAAATGTTTTCCATAATTTGATATTATAGCGGCGTTTACATTCGTCATAAAAGCCGTAGATTCTGTTGATAGATGCGCATTCGTGGTTCCCCCTCAGGAGAAAGAAGTTTTCGGGATATTTGATTTTATATGCTAATAATAAGCATATCGTTTCCAAAGACTGTTTCCCGCGGTCGACATAATCCCCGAGAAACAGATAATTCGCCTCCGGAGGGAATCCCCCATATTCGAATAAACGCAATAAATCTGTGTATTGTCCGTGAATGTCTCCGCATATTTTTAACGGTGCTTCGAGTTCCAAAAGGATCGGTTGACTCAGGAATATTTCCCGTGATTTAAGACAAAGACCACGCACCTCAGCCTCCGCTAATTGTACCGTTTTTCCGGGTCTACACCCCCGTACTATATATTTAGCATATTAATACATTTAACACATTAACCAATATAATTGCAAAATTCAAGCATTTTCATGCACTTTTAAATTTATAAATAATCCATTTATTTACGCATATAATAAAATGAAAGAAATAAATTAAAAGCAAAAGAATAACGTATCCATACCTTCCAATAATCGTGAGATGATACTGTCAACGTTTAGGTCTCCTTCGGTTGCCATTGCTATACATTAATACAAAATGCCGGCGCTAATAATATTGAACTGAATGTGGCAATAGTCACTATTCAATAGTACAACGATGAACTCACTAATGACACTGTTCATATACGACATTACTAAATTGAGGGGACTTTTTTCATTCTCATTTATTACTTTCCAAATTTATTACGATATTTGTATTATTTTATTCGTATTATTAATTTTATTTAATGTGTTAACATACTAAATTCAAAAGCAATTTATTCCAAAAATTTTAAAAGATTTTAATATTCTAAAGCATTGGAATTAAAATTATGGGTCTAATCATTTATAAAGTATTATAGTGATATGTCTATTTTTGTATTTCTTTCACAATACATATTGAAACAAACAAAGGGCGTAATGATGTTATGCTCAACGGCATTCGCCGAACACTGTGACGGTTATATACCGTATAAACATAATTTTCTTCGGCATATATGCGTTTTCCAATAGTGACATCGTACGTGTTTTAATGTTTAACTCTAATTCAATTATGGAGTATATACAGTATTAGCTCATTATTATATCATTTTATGAAAAAAGATAATTTAATGATTTATAAAAAATGAAATTTAATAATTTATTGACATTTTAAAAGATAATGATTGAAAATAAAATAAAATACTCATAAATGAAATTCTAAACAAATAATGTGTTAAAAGAAACTGATTTTATAAAATGTGTTACTTTTAAAGAGATATGACTGTGTATATCCTTTTGTTAAACACATTGTCACATCATCATACGGTACAATTTTAAAATACATTAATTGTTATAAAAGCGTAACACAAATGTGATCATAATCGAATTAAATAAATAAAAATCAATAAAATACTGAACAAAGATGTCGACATTCTTTGATTCGGTGATCGTCAGTGTTTATGACGAATCATCGGAGAGATTTAATAAGAAATTCGATTCTCATGTAATGATACAGGTTTTGGATGAATCTGACAATCTTTTGATTAGAGTCAAACAAACGATGAATTTAAAGGATAATATGTCACAATCGGGACCGGGGCATGGTCCGGGTTCTCTCTGTGATATCCCCATATACAAAGATACAGACACTGCTAAATTCGGCAGAAACCGATTCATTATTTGTGACGACACATCAATGACAATGCTTCAATTTAATAATGATGATGATATAGTGTTTGAAAAGTTAGTTCATGACTTTAAAAAGGGACGGACGGATTCAGTTTTTGCTCAAAGGACGGATGAAGCGTCAGCATCACAGTACTTCCAATTCTATGGGTATTTATCACAACAGCAGAACATGATGCAGGATTACATCAGAACCTCGACATATCAAAGGGCGATTCTTTCGAATTTAGAGGATTTTAAAGATAAAGTGGTTTTGGACGTGGGTGCGGGATCCGGCATTTTATCCTTTTTCGCAGCTCAGGCGGGAGCACGCAAAGTGTACGCCGTGGAAGCGTCGTCTATGGCCAAACATGCGGAAACTCTCGTGTATCACAATAAACTTAATGATCGCATTACGGTCATCGCCGGAAAAATCGAAGAAATCACTTTACCGGAAATGGTCGATGTTATCATATCCGAACCCATGGGATACATGCTTTTCAATGAACGAATGTTAGAGACGTATCTCCACGCGAAGAAATGGCTCAATAACGGTGGTAAAATGTTTCCATCGCGTGGCGATTTACACATCGCACCCTTTAGCGATGCGCAATTATACACAGAGCAGGTCTGTACCATGACTGTACCATGACCCTATCATAACCCTATCATGACCCTTCCATCACTATCACTATTTAATAACAAAATTAACGAAATGTTTGTTTACAGCTGACAAAAGCCAACTTTTGGTTTCAGCAGAACTTTCATGGTGTCGATCTGACGAGTCTCAGGAGTGCAGCACTTAAAGAGTACTTTTATCAGCCCGTAGTGGACACATTCGACGTGCGTATATGTATTGCGAAATCGTACCGATACACTGTGGACTTTACATGTGCGAATGAAAAGGATTTGCATCGTATCGATATCCCCGTGAGTTTTGTGATTCATCAGACGGATGAAGTGCATGGATTAGCCTTTTGGTTCGATGTGGCATTTTTCGGGTCACAACAGTCAGTTTGGCTTTCGACAGCACCGACTCAGGCATTAACTCACTGGTATCAGGTAAACCATTGAATTAATGCGATATGTGCATTTCGAATGATTTGATTGGACGTGTTTAGGTGCGCTGTTTGATTGACACGCCGCTGTTCGTACAGCGCGGCCAAACACTTTCGGGGCGTGTGACACTGACATCGAACAAACGTCAAAGTTATAACGTGGATTTGGAGCTATATGTGGAGGGTGTGGGGACGCGGGCATCGAATTCTCTCGATCTGAAGAATCCATACTTTCGATATACGGGTCAAGCACCACAGCCACCCCCGGGATGTAATGAGACATCCCCGAGTGAACAGTATTGGCAAACTGTGGATGCATCACAGGCAAATGTATCTAATAATGTGATGAACGGTGTGGTGGTAATGAATGGTAATACTCCACAGGTGAACCCTGTAATTGATATAAACAATATGCAGCTGCAGAGTAATAACCTATCATCACATTCGCAAACTGTAGTTCAGCATTCAAATCTGACTTTGGGTGTTCATCCCTCGACAATGATCAATTTGGGGTCACTCCCGAGTCCCAATGCCACGAGTCGCACATCACCACACGCGCGTGGGAACCCTCTTCCAGTGGCAGTACCGCCATCATCTATCGGTGGCGGCATTTCACCATCGCTGTTCTCCAATACTCCGCCTGTCGCCGTATTAAACTCATGTAATTTTCCGGTAAATAATTCGCTGATGATCGGTGATTACGCCGTTACGCCACAAAATTTGATGCTTCCGACGCATTCACAAAATGCGTTTAAACACCATCACTGACCCGTCATTGTTTATTATGATTTATTTTTTAGATTAAATGTGTTAATTATTTATAACATACAAAATTCATTTGTTTATTTTGGGAGGTATTTTCATTAATATTCACTCATTATTATTATTATTTAAATTAATTTTTTAAATTACAAATTCATTATTTTCTTTTAATATGTATATTTTTAATATATAATTAATTTTTAAATTCAATCGATATGTGCGATTATTTTCTTTTTTAATGATATTTCAGATGTTACAATATTTTAAAAAAATTGACATGAATTAAATTAGACATGTATTATATAATATCCATACTTTTAAAGCATATAATTCGTGGTAATATCTTTCCATTAGTTTATTGGGGCCTTCACTTAAATCGTATTGTAATGTACTAATTGTGGGATGATGTACATGATCCTGCCATTAAACGATTAATTAATACTTTAAATTTATAGATACAAAAATGATACATAACTTACTAATCATAACTGTGTTTTTTATTTATTTATTATTATTAAATAGTTAATAGTATCACAAAAAATGTTAACATTCTGCTAATTAATTAGCAGCTTTTTTAAACTCAATGTAATGATAGTTAATGTTTAAATTAACAAATAGCATATGGAATTTGGCATTTTAACTCAATTAATACATGCACATTGACATTCACATTTTTTATTATGTCACTCAACACTTTGATTTTAACGCATATTCAATTCTTTCCTTTAATTTTTTAGTATTCCTATTATTATATATACAAATTTTTTATATTCTAATTTTAAAGGTAATCTTAATTTAAGCACTTTTTAAGTGTTACATAAAAGTGAGAAAATAAATAAAACTATTAATTTATTAACTTTTTAATTAAATAAAATTTAAAATTATATGCAGTGAATTTAGACATTTCCTAAATTTTGCATTTCACCTTTGAAGCTATGGATTTCATCTGTTAATATATGTCTAATCATAATGACATCATTGTGGATATCCTTAAATACGTTTAATGACTTATAAAATCCGTAAATAAAAATTTAGTTATAAAATACTTCATTTTATTTATCATTTAGCAATGGTCTTATAATAATTGAGGAATAAAATTTGAAAATTTAAAAAATTTTCAAAATTTTTATTAAATACTATTATAGTAAACCATAATTTAGCATTTTTTGTATTTTGTAAAATAATACATTTATAAATGTTATATTTATGCTTAAAATACATGCGAATCTTTGGTATAAATTAAAATACAAAAATTGCTAAATTATGGTTTTTCTAAATTAATGAATATGTTTATACATAGTTATGTAATAAATGTATTAAATAATTATTTAAATAATTATAGTTTTTGTATTTTATCTTTTATTACTCCGAAATTATACAGTCATTGCCAAATGATTGCCAAATGATAATGAAAAATAACAATTTTTTATATACATTAATATACAAATATTATTGAAAATTTCTACATATTTTTATATAAAAATTTTATAATAAAATAACGTTTAAATTAATTTTTAAGGAAAGTGCAATGGTAAATTTGATTTTAATTATAAAAATGTATTTATTATTTTATTTTTTTTATATTTATATTTAGCATAATTTCATTTAATTTACTTATAAATTCATTAGAATCTTAAGAAATTCATAATTCTTTAGATCAAATTTCAGAATACACAGGATATACATATAACAGAATGCATATCATTATGAATATGAAATATGTAATTAAAGATAATCGTATTCAATCGTATTTTGTGTGTGACATACGATTTGAATCTCTTATAATCTCTTATAACTCTTATACCTCAGATATAATGAAATGCTATTATAGTGAAATGTTTTTTAATATTCAATACAAATTTTGTATAATTTGTATATTGTTTATATTGTAATTTTCATAATTTAATCTCAACTTTACCATAGACACTATACAAATCAGTCTTAAATAACGAAATTCACTACAATGATACATAAGTCATACCTCAAGATATATTTGCTATTTTTGTTTAAAAACCAACTTTTTTTAGTCCTATGATTATACATGCGTTTATTTAAAATAACATTACAAATTGAAATACAAAATAATATGCATTTCAAATGTTATTTTATTTTATGATTAAAATAATTAGAAAATTAATTTAATGTGAAATAAAATGTTTTTTAATATTTTATTTTTTAAATTTATCATTTTTATATTTTTTAAATTTATAAATTACACGCAATTTATGAGTTAAAAACTCGAAAGCATAGACCCGAAATTATATTTCATGGATTTATAAAATAATTATATTTTTAGCATTATGTGGAAAAATATCATATTAACTTTTTTCTCTTAACACAACTTAAATAAACTAAACTAAACTAATCAAAGCAATTATATTTTACTGTTAATCACACAGGTCGTAGATACATGCACTTATGAATGTTGAGAAACAGGAATTAAGCGAATTCAAATACAATCAGTTTCTAAGATCTGTATGATTAACAATGATTAATATTACATTAAAAAGAAATTACATTCAAAATACAATTAAAAATTAACTATAGGGGTATACACCATATTAAAACCAAACGGTTTTCGCATGCATTTAATTTTAAATAATAATTCGTTAAATTTTATAATAAAAATTAAAAATTAAATATATAAATTATATTTATAATTAAATTATATAATATTTAAATTTTAAAAAAACAAAATAAAATTAAAAATTAATTATAATCCGAAAAAAATTTTAAATATTTCAGGCGTTTTGATCATTTCATAAATTTGATCCTTTCGGTGTTTTGTCTCACAAATTGTATACAATTTATACAAAATATTAAAATAATACATATTTAAATAAATTATATTATATAATAATTGTCATTTTTTTATTTTTATTTTTAAATAAAATTTATTTAAGAATTATATGCATGAATTAAACGATTTTTCCTTTGGGCATACTGTAAATTTTCTGTGATTTGACACTAAAGAACTGTCCTTTGCGCTGTCCCTTAATGCACAATGCTGTTAAATAAAAGCCATAGACACATCCTGTGTCCAGACCCGTGGCATATGAGCATTTTTGTAATTTCCTTTTCGCATCATGACCGAAGTACACATGCATGGGTCCGTTCCATGCATTAGCCCATGGGACACCGCTTTTCTCATTGTTAATGGCCTCATATTTTTCATTATTTTTTAATAAATTTCTCATCAGCGTCATGTCATTAATATTTTGCATTTCAATGGGTACATTTGGAACTAATCCCGCGTGTACTATTATCACATTTAACGATGGTATTGTAATAGTAAATGGCATTGAAATGAGATAATCAAATTCTTCGGACGTTATTTCTTTCATCCAATAATTATTTGGTTTAGAAAATGATTCATTATTTTTATATTTAAGATATTCACTCATAACGACATCATCATGATTTCCACGCACTGAAATGCAATTACTATCATGGGACATCATAAATTCAATGACCTCTGTATTCTTAGGTCCTTTATTCACTAAATCACCCACAAATATATGTAATATCTTTTTATCATCATATTTCCCATTATCACTTATTTTATTCATCATTACAATTAATTCATCATAACATCCATGGACATCACCAATAACCATCACATCATCATATTTCGAAATAAAATCATCATCTAAAATACGATGTATTACATGAGGTAATGGAATATTCAACGGATGTGTATGATAATGATTTAACCGTTGAAATAAATGGGAAAATCCTAATTTTAGTGAATATATGACATTTGACAAAAGTGCGACCATAGCTGTCACATAAATGTCTATTTAAATGTCTTAAAATTGTTAATGTAAAAATACGTTTAAATGACAAAATGTTTTAAATTTTTACGGTGATAAATTTGAGATGAATATTTTGTTATAAATGCTGAATAAATATAAAGAATTCATTTTTAAAAAACGAATATGAATATGTATATGTATGTTCTTCAATTATGATGAATAATATTATTGTCATATATATTATTCATATATTGTTATATATAATAATAATTATGATATCACAATATCATAGATAACACTTTCTTTGAAATTTATTGATATTAAAATATTAATAATTTTATTACTAAAATATGTGTAAAAATATTAAAAATAAACAATCATATGATATAAATGACTATGATTGTTTATGTGTGAAATCATAGTGATTCACTATTAGTGAATGACGAATCGTGATTATCGTGTTATAAATGTAAATAAATGATGCATAAACATACTGTAGAAATGTATAGAGATGTTAATTCAAAAATTAATAAAAAAAATTATTTTTTATTATTTTTATGATTTTTAAAGTTTTTTCAATGAATTAACTTTAAACTTAAAATATTTATCATAAATTAATATTAACATAAAAATTAATTAATATCATAATATAATTGATATTAAATTAAAAAATGAAAATAATTAATTGACAGTGAACACCTCAAACCAAAAGGACGTATGATAATATGCAATGCATATGATGCATGACTAAAAAGTGGCGATATTTATAGGTTTTTAATGATAAAAAATGTTTAATTTTTATTAAAAATTCAAAATTAAAAACATTTAAAAGAAAAAAGTGTTAAAAATGAGTTCATTCTCAGAATGGATTTTAAATTCAGAATCGAAATATATGAATGCGAAACAATTATCGGATCACGAAAGTGAAAAGGATCCACACACAGAGCCTTTTAAATCAAAATATTCAGCTTTAAACATACTGAAAACACTTTTAAAAGAATTAAGTCATTTCCAAAGTGATGACGCAATAAACATTGATTCACGTAATAACTTAAATCACGATAAAAGCACTTTTAAAAGTGTTAAATTAATTGAGATTTTACTTAACTATGAAATTGGAACGCTTTCAATTGATACCGAAGAAATAAGTAACGGACAAAAGCATTTGGAATATGCCTTTAAATTGGTTCATGATTATTTCAAAGATGACATTTCAATTGTGTTATTAAATATCGTTATACATAATCAATTGGGATATATGTGGTGTTTGAGAGCGGACTATGAAAATGCATGCAAATATCTGACTGATGCTGAATCTCAATATCATCGATGGAATCAAATGAAATGTGATGGAAAATGCGTCATAATCTTGGATTTTATTGACGTTTTCTCATCCGATGCTATTGAAAGGGCCAAACAAATG
>JAQIXB010000686.1:0-14964 GCA_034697405.1 Mesoplophora pulchra | reverse complement strand
TTAAGCATGCGTATTAATGCAAAATCATAATACACATTTAAATACAATAATGGCAATTAATAGTAAATAAAGTGTAAGTAAATGTAAACAGAACTTATACCCCGGGAATAAACTCACCGTATTCTTAATCCTATACTATTAAATTCTTGTTTTAACTCCTGTTATAACACCTAATCTATGCATTGATGCATTAAAAGAATCAAATTCGTTAATTATAAAATATTTCATTATAATTAATAATTAAAAATTAAAATTTTTAATTAAAAATATAATTTTAATTATTTTTTATAATGAATTATTATACTTTAAGAGACATTAGCGTATAATGACATATATAAAATACGTTCAGTTAAAGTTCGCCTTTCACCGTATTTAATAAACGGACGTAATTTCATGACGTCCCATTCTTTTCATTTCCTATTCCTTTTCGTCGCACACGTTCGTTATAATGGGTACGTATTGACACGTGTTTTATTCAATTTAATTCATTTATAATTAAATTAATGATTTAAATTTAATTTTAAAACATTAATAACATTCATTAACGCCATTATCATCATAGGAAAGCCTAAAGGTATAAGAACAGCGCGTAAACATCGCGATCATCGTCGAGATCAACGATGGCACGACAAAGACTTTAAAAAAGCTCATTTGGGTATGTATTTAATGATAAAACTCACGCTCTAAGAGCGAATATTATATTTTCTCAGAGCGTATGTCTCTAACAAAATGTTAATCACTATCTATAGTCACATTCTATAGAATAATAATGAAATTTTTGCTGAGTTTATACACACTTAAAAATGCAATGTATATACGTATATGTATATTATTAACACGCACTTATATCTTTAGGTACACGATGGAAGGCCAATCCATTTGGGGGTGCGTCTCACGCTAAAGGGATAGTGTTGGAAAAGGTGGGAGTAGAGGCAAAACAACCGAATTCTGCCATAAGAAAGTGCGTGAGGGTACAGCTGATAAAAAACGGGAAAAAAATTACAGCGTTTGTCCCGCGCGACGGATGCTTAAATTTCATCGAAGAAAATGATGAGGTATTAGTGGCGGGCTTCGGTCGAAAGGGTCACGCCGTCGGTGACATTCCCGGGGTTAGGTTCAAAGTCGTGAAAGTGGCTAATGTATCGCTTTTGGCCCTTTACAAAGAGAAAAAGGAACGTCCACGATCTTAAGAGAACGAAGAACGGGAATCGTGGGAATATTCCCATGAATATTACCATCCCTATAATACTATAAATGTGAATTAATTTCTTTATTATTAATAAATTAAAGATCTAAAAATTTAAATTTTAATTATTAATAAAATGTGAATTAAAAAAATATTTTCTAAAAAATCTGTTATTTATTATTTAAATATTTAAATAATGTCATAATTATGACTCCAGTTATAAGTGCGGTATAATGTGTGTGTTAATTTTATATAATTAATACAAAATGTGAAATTAAAAAAAAGTTTATTTTAAAAATCAAAAGAAAAAGATGATCATGTTCTTAATGCTGATTTTGTCCGATGATATCCGAAGATGATGCTGATAATGACGATGATGATGGTATTATCATTAATGCACATATACAATGCATTTCATATTAATTGCCATTAATGCATATTAAATGTTTATTATGATTCATGAATCATATTAATGAAAAACAATCATACACATTTAAATGCGATAATGGCAATTAATACAAAAACGATTGTAAATCGTATTAAAGAATGATGATAATACCATCGTTATCTCTTTTTAAATCCGTATTTTTTCCTCTCATAAAAGAGATCGGTTTTCGATGACCCTAAATTAACGATTTTGGGACATCCGTCCCTATCCTTTTCTTGGATCGTACATTCTTTGCAATAATATGCGTCACTAACTCCGGGACCCCCGCAAATGACACATCGTCCCTGATATGAGCCGTAATTACACTCATCGCAGATCCGAACCAAAGTACACGGACGCACATACGAATCGCAAATCACACATTTACCGTCACACTTTTCGCATAAACGACCTATGGCCACACCCGACTGTTTACGACAGAATATCAAATCGGGATGATGCTTCGCCATTGTTTAGAGCTACAATTGTTTCAAATTAACTGTCACGTGATTAATTAGTTAATTAATGGGCCGAAATTTGGCGAAATGTGCCGAAAAACCGAACGAAAATACGCCGATATATGTGCTTTTACCGAAAACACCGAAAAATGTGTTTTTTATGCTTATGACACAACGCAACAATACTATTATGTGATAAATTAATTAATTATTTAATTAATTTAATTAATTAATTAATGGACACACTTTTAACTCTTCATTTTAGTTATATTCTTACATTATAAGACCCGAACATATACATATATGTTATATGAGTATTTAGAGCGCTCTAAGATGTCATTTAATGAAATGGGGATCTTATAGCGTAAGACACTGTATATGTATATATTCTTTAATATCTCAGAGTATAAGAGACGGCCTTAAAATGTGAGTTAAACGCGTGTGTTTACTAATAATTACCGAAATTGTGAAATACCGAAATAACACGTTTGTTTACGTTCTTTAAACGATTGTTTTTATATGCGGTAATTTTGTATTTAATGTGTAAAATAATTGCGAATATATTTGCACGTCATTATGTTCGTATTCAATGTATATAAAATGTAAATGCATAAAACCTATGCGCATATAATGTTACAATTTTATTATTAAATTACGCAATGATATAATGAATTTAAAATCATAGATAAATAATTATATATATAATTAAATTTAAAATATTAATATATTTAAAGTTAACATTTGAAACCTAAGCTAAGCTATGATAAGCTAAGCTAAGCTAACCTATGTTAACCTAAGCTAATTTATGTTAATTTGACAATTGTTAACACAAACATTTGAAATGATATTAAAAAAAAGTAAAACGCATCATTTAAAAGATATATTTAAACATATGAATAATATGAACATATCTCTTAATGTGTGATGTTTACATTTTCACATATAAACATATGTGTTTTAAGTGTTTATATGTTGTAAATGTATACAAAAAATATGAAATAAAAATATATGATAAAAAAATTAAAAATTAAAATTATGTTTAAAAATAAATTATTATTTATTATTAATTTACATAATAAAATGAATGTTCACACACATTTAAATGTATATGTATAATAATAATATATGTATACGCATATATCAAATTATATTTAATATAATATTATATTATGAAATTATATGATAAATAATTTTATTTCAAAATTATTATGTAATAAAATATTATTAAAAATATAAAATTATAAATGATTATATCATCATTTATTATATCATCATTTTAATGATATAATAATAAAATATATTAATATATTAAAATATTATATCATAATATAATATTATACTATAAAATGATGTGCCAAAAGACGAATTAAGTACCATAAGCATCAGCATCACCATCATTATTGTCTTTGGATTATCGTTAATTTCATTATTAACTGATAATATCGTATGACCATCGTCATAGTATCGTATGACCATCATCTTTGTATCGTGTGACCATCATCATTGTTAAGCTAAAGATAAAGGATGTCTTCGGAATCGGACAGTGAAGAGTTAGATCCACGGGTGAGGGACAAATTAGAAGAGTTAAACCGATCGACATTTACCATTAATCAATTGGAAAAACAATTTGAGGTAATTATAGCCTGAGGTAAACACACACATATACACACATATATCACATTTCTTACGTTTAGGACATGAATGGTCATTTTCGATCGTTATTAAATGAATCAT
This sequence comes from Mesoplophora pulchra, assembly GCA_034697405.1. NCBI lineage: Eukaryota > Metazoa > Arthropoda > Arachnida > Sarcoptiformes > Mesoplophoridae > Mesoplophora > Mesoplophora pulchra. Next base: position 11,159 of record JAQIXB010000686.1, on the reverse strand, counting down.
CATCATCATTGAAACAATTGTCTCAAAAGTGTGGCCATAGATATATTGAAGAATCACGATCGTATTACGAATGCAAAGAAAAGGCATTATATCTTCAGACACAATGCCAAAAGGCTGCGGTTAAATACGAACGTTCATGTCAATTGGTCACTCACGCTAAAGAGACGATCACAATCGCTGAGCATAGGTTTAAAAATGATCCGAATCAAGAGTTTGACAGCACATGGCAGGAGATGCTTAATCATGCCACAGCCAAAGTAACTAATCATTAGTATATGTACAATTTAATAGTATACAATTTTTATATGAAAACTGTGTATGTCATGAATGTGTAGACACTTTTGCAAAACATGTAAATGTTAACTAATAATGAATGTGTCGGGTTTTATGTTTTAGTTAATGTCTGCGGAATCACAGAAACAACAATCGGAATGTGATCATAGGGAATGTATGAAAAAGTATTTATCTGAAGAATCGCGATTATCCATTATGGAAAGACAATTGAAACGTGCCATTAGCAAAGCCAAGTATAGTACTATATACATATACTAGTATCACATGCACTAGTATCTGGTTATAAGTGAATATATCTCAATTTATAAGACCGAAATATTTCACCGAAATATTTCGAAAAAATGAATTTTTAGCCTAAAATACTCGAGATATAAGTGAGATATTGATACACTTATAACTGTGTTGATATTAGTTATACGTATGTATATTATTGATACGTTTATAATGAATCACACTGTATTTTTAGGCCATACTTTGAATCATCATCATCGGTTCAGAGACAATTGAATGATCTTAAGAGAGACATCGAATCATTGAGTGTCGTCATTTTTGAGGCAAAAAAATCCTATTCAAAGACATTGAAAGATTTGGAAATGATATCTGAAGAAATCCATGAAAAGAGAGCTCAGATTATGATCAAATGTCTTCATCGTGAACCCGGTGTTGGTGCTGAACGATCACTTAATGGTAATGCGCACTTATATCATGAGTTAGACTAAAATTTAAATGAAAATTTCCCAAAAATATGTGCGAATAATGAATATACTTTCTTTTTCTTAAATAACATTCTTTAAATACATTTTAATTAATTATATACATAATTTAATTCATGGTCTTATTGTTTGAGGTGAAAACTAAAGTCCACAGATATAAGATCCCTTTTTATTGCATTTTAAATACAGATGTGCTCATGTTTGTAATGCCATTTATGTGTTTTATTATGAATGATTTAAACGTGAAATATGCGAATATGCGAATATGTTCGTATTAAAATACAAAAATGGCATTAAACATACATACATAGAGTACAATTCAATTACATGAATGTTCTTACAAAAGTGTGATTCACTGTAACATATGTTTTTAGTGCATTTTTCTTATATTTAATAGAAATGAATGACGAAAGAAGAAACTTAACGCTGACATTAAATAGCGATTCATTATCAGTGCCTAATTCTAATGTTAACTTACATTTGTGCCAAAAGCACGATTATACCGATCTTATGATGTCATCATCATCACCATTAGAGTCACCATCAGGAGCTTCTCAATCACAATCACCATCATCATCTTCAGTACAATCATTGAATAAAATTGACATTCATTTTGATGATAATGATAATGATAAAATTGACCATGACTATGACTATGATCATGACCATGACCATGACTATGACCATCATGATCTTAATGATGAAAATCGTGATGAATCTGTTGCCTTTGATTTTAATTCCAAATGTGATATCAATGGTAAGACCATTGTTGTTACTAAAGATGATGATAATTATATTGATAATGATGATCATGATCATGATCATGATCATGATAATGATGACAATGGACAAATATCCAATAAAAGTACACATGAAACTGATTCTAATTATGATCTTAAGAAACACGATGATGATTATAATGCTCAAAAAGTTAAGAATCATGATGATCATGATAAGAATCAGATTCAGGATCAGGATCCCGATGATCATGGTCATGGTCATGATCATGATGATGACCATGGTCATGACGAAGAACATTCTTCGACATTCGTAGATATTGATTTATAAATTGACATTTATATTATTATTAAATTATATATTATATTATATTAATATTATACTTATAAAGGATTACTATAAATTAGTTATAAATTAAATTTTAAAATTTTAAAGAATTTTACAAATATTTAATAATTATATATAAAAACTTTATTTTTATGCATTTTTATTTAATTTAAAATTTAAAAATTAATTTTTAGATATTTTTTTATTTTTATTTATTTATTAATATTAAAAAAATGCATTTATTTTATTATTTATTTAATTAATTAATTTTTTTTGAATAAATATTAACGCATTTATATTTAAATATTTATTTATTAAATATTAAAAAAAATGAATTTTAAATTTCAATGAAATTATATTTTTAAAAAAAATTAATAAAATATTAAATTAATTAATTATTAAATTATTAAATATTAAATGAAATTATAATTAAATTATCGATATTATTATATTAATATCCTTTTTACACTCAATTATTATTATAACCGTACGCGCACTTTTATCCTGAGGAAGAATATTTCAATCATGAACCTTATACTTTGAGGTAAAAGGATATCATATAATTAATTAATTAACAAATAATGTTATAATATGAGCATTGCTTAAATAAAGTTAATATTAAATTTTTTATAAATTATACAGCGAAACCTCTACATAAATGACGAGATTTAAACATTTTTTAAGATTCTTCTTTAAAGAGGTTTTACTGTATTTTTTTATAGCATTTAATATTAAAATGCACTTATAACACGAGATAAGTAAAGCTTTAACGTAATTAAGAATACGTATTAAATAGTAGTTTTAAATACAGTGAAACCTATAAAAATGACAAGTCTATTAATATGAATAAGTGTAAAAAATAGTTACATAGAGGTTTTCCTGTATATCAACATACATCATTTATAAGTAGAACTTATAACGTGAGTTATAAGAGCGAATAATAAGAGCGATATTATCGTATGTATTAATTAGTTAAATATACAGTAAAAAACATCTATTGACTAAATAAATATTGTCTGAGATGCGAATTTTAGAGGTTTTCCTGTATCCCACTGATGTAATAGTGGAATATACTAGTGGATGGGGTCCGATTCTTGACATCCCTGTGCAGTACATTTGGTGTTCGATGGACAGCAGTGGACTTTATCATCACAGCATACGGCATTGACCAAAGGGCAGCATCCCCATTCAGATTCACTAATTTTACAGCACGTATTATAATCAGGACATTGATAGCCTCCGCCGGGACATATCACATCAGTTAATGTGCTATTACCATCATCATGATGGTCATTGTCATTGTCATGACCTTTGACATCTTTGATATGACCATTCTTTAGCTTTGTCTTTGACATTAATGGAATTACGATGTCATCGTTTACGGTATAATCATTATTAATGTCATTCAATTGACGATTATCATTATCATTTACACGATGATGATGATCATGGTAATAATTACGATAATGATGCTGATGAAACGGATGCTGATGATGGTTCTTCATTCGGCACATCTGATGAGTGACGTCACATTTTGTGCCCTTTGGACAACAGTGGAGTCCATCATTACAGCATACGCCGTCTTCGTATGGACAACATCCGTATCCGCCTGATCTTTGTTTACAGCACGTTTCAATGGACGAACATGTCTTATTACGATCGGGACATATATCATCTGAAGACATTTTACCATTTTTTATCATTTTCGATGATGCTGATGATGATGATTGAATCATTACCATGATATGATTCTTCTTTTGCTTTTTAATACGATTATCCTTTTTCATTATCGCAAATAATGGTAATGATTCTGAAGATTTTGATCGTGAAGAATCTGATGCTGATGATGATGGTGATGATGGTGAACATGTGCCTTCAGCGTCATTGCATTTAGTACCCGATGGACAACAGTGGAGTCCATCACCACAGCATACCGCACCCGGTAAAGGACAACATCCGAATTTACCCGATACTAACTTACAGCACGTGTTATCTATGGTCAAAGCATAGTTAACATTAGTAAACATCGTAAGATCATTGTCCCCCGTTTTTTAAACATAATTCACCCCCCGATAAATGATGGGCTTAGGTTAGGTTAAGTTAAATTGGTCTATAGTGGATACTACACTGATCATCGATTTATAAGAGATATTTTGTAATTGAATAGAGGTGAGATACTGCTTTTTATAGATGACACACTGCATATTAAAAGCAGAATCATATTCCTATTCAATTACAAAATATCTCTTATAAATCGGTGATCAGTGTAATTTACCTCTCATTATACTTTCGATACAATAATTTTGGGTAAAAACGCATCGTTTAAACTAATTTTAACTCATGATATAAGAGAGGATTATTAAAAAAAAAGGTGAGAAAAGAGAGCATATTATAAGAAAAATTAAAATTAACGAAAAATGTTGAAAAAAATGGGAAAAAAAATTAAAATTTCAATTTTAATGGTAAAATATATGATAATTACCATCATCGCATTGACGACTTTGATCGGGACATACGATACATTCGCATATTATTATATTTAATAATATGAATGTAATAAATGTGATAAAAATAATAAATTTCATATTTTTTAAAAAAAAATTAATTATTTTTAAATTTTAATATTTTTATATTTTTTGCGAATAAATGAATGAATTAATGAATAAACACTTTTTTTAATGATATTAAAAAATAATGAAATCTCAATAATTATGATAATTATTATTATTAATTTCAATTAAAATTCAATGCGTAAATATTTATGAAAAATTTCCTTTAATTTTTAATGAAAAAAAAGTTTTTTATCATTTAATATTTTATCATAAAAATATTATTAATAAAAATCATGAAAAATTTGTTTTTATTATTTTTGTTATTTTCAATCATTATTAAAAGTGTAATTTGCAATATTATTTGCCCATAGAGTATATTAAACATTTATATTTATTAATAAATATCTATATGTATGCGCAAATTATTTCACAATTTTAATCCAAATATTTGAATGTCATTAAATTCCTTTAAAACATAAACATATGATTATGATGATGATGAATCATAATGTTAATGATTTTTTAATTCATTTTTTTATCATTATTTTAAAATATAAAATATAAACATTTTTAAATTTATTATTTTTTAAATTAAATTAAATCATATATTATTTTTAAATCGTATATTATATTAATATTAAATCGTAAATTTTATAATAAAATAATATATATATATAATTATGTCATTAAATAATTTTCTTTCAAATTTTGGGTCAAATGTACCATCATCAGCATCTTCAGCTGTTTCTTCAGCATCATCATTACCATCATCATCATCAGCATCTTCAGCATTACAATTATCCGTTCATAATAATCAATTTATGAATACATTACATGGTCATGGCCATGGTCATGGTAATCAATTCATTGCTCAGAATCAATTACAATCACCATCATCAGCATCATCATCTTCAGCATCATCATCGTCAATGATAATGAATCCACAGATGTACCATAATCATCAGCAAAATGTTCAGATGATGATGATGCAACAGAATCAAAGGATATTACAATCGCAGAATGTTCATAATCAACAGAATGACGAGGAAATGCGTCGAAAGTATGAAAAGGATCGTGATTATCATTTACAACAGAAACGATTATCGGAAATGAATTTAGGACCATCGATGACATCATCAGGATCTGGTCATGGATCAGGTCACGGATCAGGTCATGGATCAGGATCAGGATCTGGATCTGGTCATGGATCAGAATCGGCCGATAATTTAATTAAAAACATTCTTCAAAAGGTCGATACCGATGCTAAAATCACGAATCGGAAATTGAATCAGAATCGTATGATGACACCATCGATGGTTAATAATTATCCGCTGCAAAATGTCATGATACCATCACAGATGATATCATCATCAGCATCTTCAGCTTTACCATCATCATCATCATCGGGATTTTCGATATCATCGATATCGGGATCATCGATTCCATTTTCAACAATACCCGGAATGATGGCGTATGAACAATATTCATATTCATCACAATACACACATAATCAAAATAATGCAATGACCATGACAATGACCATGTCAATGGCCACAATGACCATGACCACAGCCATGACAATGAACACACTGACGATGGTACCGCAGAATGTATCAGTGACGTCATTGATTACGTCATATTCTCAAACACCATCAGCATCTTCGGACTTTTCATTTATGTCTAACAATGGAAGTGGACAATGGTCAAATCATCCGATGTCCGTACAATCATCGTCATTATCAGCATCTTCAGCATTAACATTACCGATGTCTTCGAACGTCTCTCAGAGTTATAATTATCCGATCGCCGCGAATATTCCAATATCAGCACCATCGTCTGTACCGTCATCATCATCTTCACCATCATCATCTGTATCATCGTCTTATATCGGCATTAATACTGTTTCTTCAGCATTAGGAAATGGTATTTTATTATTAAATGCTAAATACAGTGAAACCTCTATTATTAAACACACTTTAAATGCATGTTTTATGACATAATTAATGTCATGCTTAAAATGGGAATGGGAATTTTTAGGGATAAAATGGGAAAATTGGAAATTCAATAGAAATGTATTCTCAATATATAGAGGTTTTACTGTATATTTATTTATAAATATTTTATTAATCATTTTTATTAATAAAAATACAGGCGATGGACAATCGATAATCCATAACTTAAAGAGTCAGATGCAGAATATGAATATATCAGCATCGAGATCTTCAACAATACCATCATCATCATCATCTGCAACAATACCATCATTACCATCATTATTAAATCAATTAAATGATTATCCAAAAGTATATCATTATGTATGGGAAAATGTGCAAATAAATGGAATGACGTCATCACCGTCATTATGTGATACGACAAAATTATATCCGATTCTATTATCATCATCATTATCTAAAGAGATTTTGGCTCAGATATGGACACATGTGAATCACACCATTCCCGGATCATTGACACAAAAAGAGCTTTATTTGTCTTTAGTCATAATCGCGTTATTTCAACAGAGATGTCCAAATCCTTATCATGAGATACATCAATTGAATAATATACCTATACCCAAATTGCAAATGATTCCAAATTTCACGATACCATCATCAGCATCTGCATCTTCAGCATCAGCATCTTCAGTATCATCATCAGCATATTCCACACATGCTTTTAATACCAATAATATGATGACGATGATGATGTCATCATCATTATCATCCGATAATTATAATCAAAATATGAATTCATTATCATCTTTACCATCATCAGGTTCTTCAGCAGTGTCTGTATCATTATCTAATAATACATTATCATTTAATGGTCATAATAATATTGGTGATGATGCTGAAGATGATGATGATGATGATTTTTCTGACTTTAAACACGCCGATACCATTGTTGTTAATGATAATAATAAAAAAGACGATAATCATGTGATAAATGAAGACATTCGTGGTAATGATGGACATGTTAATTGTGACGATGATTTCGATGATTTTAAAAGCGCTGAAATAACAATGAATAACAAAGATAATGAACAAAACGATGATCAATTAAAAGGTATGATAATGAAACCATCATCATCACCATCATCATCGGCATTATCATCTGAAGAACCATCATCATCAGCATCAGTATTTTCATCATCAAAAGGATTATCATTAAATGATGCTCTAATGTCAAATATCATGTCATTAGCTCCTAATGTCGTATCATCAGCGTCTTCAGCACATTCCAATGAATCACCATCATTATTTACATCATCAAACGATTCATCCATAGCCGATTTTGCCACGAATTGGCCATTATCACCATCAAATGATACAATATCCATGACACAAACAACAATGGAATCGAATGTAACAATGACCGCATCGTCATTAAATCGTTCATCATCGATATCTTCGGCGCCATCGATTACCATAGATAAATACAGTGTGTTTAAAGAGCTTCAAACGGTGGATAATGATAATGGTAATGAAATTTGTGCCGATGATTTCGGCGATTTTCAAACACATCCGCAGACGTCATCATCGATGACGTCATTGTTATCATCGGCACATCAACAATCGGATGCCATATCTGTCGATAGTCTTAAATTCGACGGAAATAATAACGGTGATAATAATGGTGTCATCATTGTCCATGGAAAAGATTACGATAATGATAATACCATCGATGGTATCGTTACGAAAGTGTTAAAATGCTGCAGACATTTGATGCATAAAGCGTTTAATACACTTTTAGTTAATCATGGTAATGATAGTGTCATCGAAGCATTAAACACAAACGAAGGAATACTATTCGCTTATGGTATCAGTATATCGCTATTATATCATGAGTTACCATTTATCTTTTCATTTTAAACCTTAGAGCAAAAGGAAGAGGGTCTTATAACCATTGTACTATAAAAAACAATACTTATTTTCTTAGTGCTATCATTTTCTAGTACATCTTATAATAAGCTTATGTCTCACGCTATAAGACCGTTTAAAATGTCAGATAAATGGTACTTTATTAATACAGAGTGATGCATTAATTATGTGATTCTATTACATTCAATATTAATGGATCACTCTATACATACTTAAGCCGTTTTTATAGTATTTTTAATATATTTATGTGTATATATTTATTTATTTATGTATTTTTGAGGTTTTACTGTATTTTTTATTTCTCTTATATCGTGAGAAATTAAACATAATGTGTTATTTACAGCTCTAAATACACATTGAGTTTTAATACATTTCTCACGATATAAGAGTATCATAAATTTTTAAGAATTAAATAATATATTATAATGTAATAAATCATTTTTTATTATTTTATTATTATTAAATATAATTTTTTTAAATAAAAATTTTAACCATAGATTTAACTGAAGTGTATATTGTGGCGAAACGTGTGATAAAAAATATAAAAAATAATTCATTATCATTATTAATACCATCATCGTCATCAGCGTCTTCAGCATCTTTACCATCATTATCCGATAATGATGTGATTCAAAAACTGATCGTAGACATTGAAAATACATATAATGCCATATTAAAGCTATTCTCAAACGCATCGATTAATGTAATTATAAAATTAAATATAATTTTAACATAATATTAATAATTACGTAATAATAAAATTTTTATTTTTATTTTAAAAAAAGATTAATGCCGATAATTTATGTGAAAACAGCGATAATAATGAAATAATAAATAATTATAATCATAATAATTGTGCCGTTTGTTTATCATACACAAAATCAGCACATTCTTCAGCCGATCACGTGACACTATCATCATCAGCATCATCATTATCAGGTACAACTGTACCATCTGCAACTAGCGCTAGTACTAGCACCAGCACTAGTATTAGTACACATAATAATGCATTAATAACATTGGCGGGCTATGAATATCACACAAATTGTGCAAACCTATGGCTTAATTGTATTCATGGGACACTTCCACAGCCTCAATTGCTATTATACCACAGTCAGCAAAAATACTAACATATACTAGCATATCAACTACCGTAGTATAGCATAGCATAGAATAAATAACTAATATCAAATATAATACAATATGTTTTCTTATAATTGTATACTCTATACATTCCTATCAATTATTTAATGCATTTACATATATAAATACAATGGATTTTGTATTTATTGCCATTATTGTATTTAAATGTATATTATGCATTTTGTATTAATATGAATATGCTTAAAACTATCATGATACGCATTTAAATACATTAATGGCAATTAATACGAAATTCGTTGTATTATATACATATATAAATATATATACCCTTTTACCTCATTTTTTTGTACCGTTTTATTCAATATTAACCTTTATATTTTGAGGTCAGTATTATAGTGTCATATATATATATATATATATATATACAGATATGTTAAAAATATCGCATGCTATAAGTTCGTGTTTAAAAACTGAGGTAAAAGGGTATATATGTATGTGTTTATAATGCCACGAAATACGAAGCATGAGGGATCTTATATCCGAAGGTAAAATATATTTATTTAATGCATTATTAAAAGAATTTATATTGAAAATGATGTTAAAAGACTCGAGCTATAAGATGATGATGATAAATGAACAAAAAAATTAAATATTTTTTATTATTTACATATGAACATAAAAGTGATTAAATTTTTAGCCCTCTTATATCTCGAGGTATACGTATTCATATAATAGTATTGGATATTAAAATGTGAGGTAAATATGTATTAATTGAGTTTAGTAATCATTATAATTAATTGTACTGTTAAAAGATGAGCACGATTTATATTTAATAAATTTAAAAGTTTTATTTTTTATTATTTTTAAAATTTATTAATATAATAATAAAATATATATATTTTAAAAATTAAATATAAATAAATACCATACGTACATTTATATAATATATGTATTGCATTGGAAAAGTGTCACTTTTATTTGGTACATATGATACTATAAATACTTAGTAATTATTTTCAAATTAAATAATTTATTACAAAATTATGAAATATTATTTAATATATATAATGATTAATTAATTGACCATTAATTATTATGATAATTATTTTAATTATAATTATGTATTTATATAAAATTTATTTAAATATATATATATATACAGAATGTATACTTTTATTTTTTACTAAAATATTTGTGCGTATTTAAGCACACATATCGTATGTAAAGTTTATTGGTTCATACGCTATTATATGAACATATGTGAACCGATAAACTTTACATACGATATATGTGTGCTTAACATATACAGTATTTCAAAATCGTGTACGTATTAACACATTTATACACATACCTAATGTTTGAATGTTAAAAATAATTTTTAAAATAACATAATGTATATATTTATATATTTATATGTTATTATAATTACATAATTATTATAAAATAAATTATATATAAATTTTTTTTTAAAAAAATTATTGTTTATTATTTAAGTGATGAATTTATATTTAAAAAATGATTTAAAATGTCATTATTTTATTAATAATTTATTA
>JAQIXB010000685.1:0-14978 GCA_034697405.1 Mesoplophora pulchra | reverse complement strand
TATTATATTATTATTATATTTATTTTATTATACATGTATATTAATTATTTATATATTATTTATATGTAAATTTTTATTTTCTTTAATATCGAGAATTTTATTTTCTAATATTTTTTGCAAAAAATATGAATATATTAATAATTATATAAATAGAAAAATAATATTAATATATTCATATTTTCTGCAAAAAATATTAGGAAATAAAATGATCGATATTTAAGAAAATAAAAATTTACATAAAAATAATATATAAATAATTAATATACATGTATAATAAAAAATATAATAATAATATAATAAATAATATAATAAATAATACAGTGAAACCTCCAGTTGCGGACACCTCCTTTAAGCGGACACTTAGTCTTTTGCAAATGGGTGTCCGCTTAAGAGAGGTTTTACTGTATATAAAAATATATAAATAATTAGCATTAATATCATTTCATTTCATTGCAATTAAAGCTTTAAATGCATTAATAATAAAATATATATATATGATTATTATATATTAAAAAATGAATTCAAAATATTAAAATGTTAAATATATTTTTTAAAAAATTAATGAAATAATTATTATAATTAAAAATAAATTTATTAATTAAACAAAAAATTTAGTTATTTATTAAAAATCAAATTTAAAAAACTGAATAATTATTATATTAATTTAACATAATAATTATTATGATGGAAAATCCGATTAAAAATGATAATGTAATATCATTTAATAAATTACCATCGCATTTAAAGAAATTACTGATAAAAGAGTATTTATTATTCGTATTAAATTTAAGCATTCATTTTAAGCATTTTTCATTTTCGTGTTTCTGCGCACTCTTATTTCAGTCATATACACTTTCGCTCACATATCTCGAGTTTGACACAACGATTAAACGTTTTTGGCCGTTCATTAAGAAAAAAGCACACTCTCAGCTAAATTACCATGTCCATTTTGTGAAAACTTTTCTCATCCGTATTATAGTTTAACATCTAAGGCCGGAATTTGTTGGACTTTTTTTAGCCAAATTAATGGGCAGCATTTATAAAGAAATGGAACGATACTGAAGCCAACTTTTATCACATACAAAGTGGACATAGATAGTGGATGCACCATTTCAATTACAGATCATCATTTATTCCGCCGAAAGGTTATTTATGGTGTGCGGATGGTCGGGGTACTTATCCATAAACCTCCTCGTGGTGTACCCTGGGAAACTTATTAAGTTTGCTAATATATGGATATTTTATATTTGAAAAAAATAATTTCGGAGAAATAAACTTTGAATAAAATGAACTTTCGGCGAAGTGAATGTCACCATTTAATTTATTGCATTAATTAAATACATTAAATATAATACTTTTAAATTAAATAAAATTAATTTATGTCATTTTATTATTAATTTATGTAAAATTTTTAAAATAATGTGTATATATGCATGTATATAATAAATGTTATAATAAAATGTCTCGAGATATAAGGCTTATTCGATACTTCTAATGTATAATAACAGTTTTAATATTAAATAAAAAGGAATATATATTTAAATTTTTTACATATCATTTTCCAATTAATTTGCAATTTCCGATTATGGACAAAGACGCTATGATGTCATTATCCCATTTAATTAAAGTTTAAATGTTCATTATAATGAAAAGCAATTTTCGTGCATAATAATGATATGCATAAAATGGTAATTCTGACGGATTCCGTTTATTATAAAGGATTTCGGTATTTCGAAAATATCTCAGCTCTGATTAAATACTACTTATTTATGGTCATTTCATTATAAAGCTTTTATACATCTGCATGCGTATGCAAAGGTCAAAGTATCCAATGTTTAACATATGCAATAACGCGCCGCACAAATTAGAGTTTATAGTGAAATACATTGTATTACAAAAGCATTATACGCTAAGAACTTTTACTGCACATAAAAACATGAAACAATAATGTAATAATTTAATAATCAAATATTTATTGAATAAAATTCATTTTAAAATGTTTAAATAAATACATATGATATAAACAATGGTCATAAAATTGAATATAAAGAATAAGTTAATAATTCGTTAATAAAAATCCATCACTGCATTTATGTCCATTAATACGGAGGATCATTCTTTACATATTCACATCACCAATAACCGCCGCGGTACGGTCTGTATCCTCCGTACGGACGATTAAAACCGCCATAACCGCCATATCTGTTGCCATACCTATTGCCGTATCTATTGCCATATCTAAAAAAATAAAAATTTTAAATAATAAATTATAAATAAATTTAATAATTATGATAATCATACCGCCAGTATTGGGCATTCACTAAAACAGTGACACAAATAATGGCTAAGATCACAATAATTAAAGCGATTTTATAATTCATAATTAATTTAAGAAAATAAAAGTATGAAATTATTAAAAATTTATAAAAATGAAAATATATTGGATGTGAATGCAAATGAATTATGCTTAAATTTTCTAAAATGACACGGTATTTATACACATTTTAAAGGAATGGAAATTTTGGAAAACGTCACATTTATCATCATTTCATATTATGATGGAAATTATATACGTTAAAAGGTGAATGTTAAATAGGAAATTCCAAAGGTAATAGCAAAAGTAATAGAAAAACAAACTCAGGTTGAAACTGGACACTGTGGGATTTCCGTCATTAGAGTCATTAGAGATTAGTCATTTGTGTATGGATATTCATTTATATCTTAAACTTTATCTGAAATTAAACTATTTTAAGCGCTATTACTATCTCTGTATATCCTTATCACTGACTATACATTAGTATACATTATATACATATAATGAATATATTTACATTAAATACTTTAAAATTTTAAAGTTTTAAAAAACTTTAAACATTAAAATTATTTACTTAAAAAAACTATATTAATGTATTTTAGTAATAGTTTTAGTAATTATTAAGTGTTTGTTTATGTTAAATGATAATTTTATTATATCATTAAATATTTAGTTTTTTGTAAAAAAAATAAGAAAATATTTTTTGTAAATTTAAATCAATTTTATTTAAATTATTTTAATGTTTAACTTTAAAAAAATACAGTACACACGCCTTAATTTCACACTTTATAATTTCAGGCGTCCTTTACTTAAATGAGAATTAACCGTTAATTTTCGTTACGCATTCTGTGTAAAGGTTATTTCACAATAGTCTCATCTTTAAAAATACAGTAAAACCCCATGATCAATAGACTAAATGTCCGCTTAAGAGGTGTCAGTAACTGAAAATTTTACTATATATTTCTATAGTAAATTATTAAATAAATATTAATTTAAAAAATAAATTTTAAATTTATTTTATCATTTCCATGTGTAGTCATATTTAGTAATTTATTTTAATAAATTTAATACATTAATTGTAATTAATTAATAGTAATTATTTGTAATAATTACTATTAATTAATCTTTTATATGTTAATTTATTGACATATGAAAGTATGTTCTGCTTTATTATTATTATTATTTTCAAACTTTTTTTAAAAACTTTGGTAAACATAACGAAATAATTAATTTATAAAATATTTAAATATTGAATAGTCTCTGAGTTATAATCATTTTCTAAGAATATATGAATCATTAGCAAAAAACAAAAAATGAAACTTTACATTGAAATTTGTAGTCATATAAACTAAAATTATCTAAAAAAATTATGAGCAAATTTTTTTTATAATTTATAATTTTATATAATATAATTTACACCCTAAAAATATCGGTCTCAAACATGAAATTATAGAGAGTTCACTGTACTAACAAAAGTTTAATAACTTTTTTAATATGATTATGCATCGTTCAACCATAGGATTCTTTTTAATTCTGAGTTTTAATACTTTCACTTTTACTGATATTATATTTATTTAAACATTTATTGAATATTTATGCTTTAAAATCAAATAACTTTTTAATGTAAATTAAAATACAATAAATGTTTAAATAAATATAACATCAGTAATTTATTTTTTAAATGATTATTGAGATTAAACAAAAAAGTGGAAAATCACCATCATTGTTAATAGTTAACCGGTACTAGCATTTCACTGTAATATATTTATGCACTAAAATGTTATTGAATCGCAAATTGAATGTCATTTATAAAAGTTAAGGGTCATTATTGATATTTGACTCATGCTGAGTATTTATTTTTAGTGATTATAAAAGTTAATCTCACATTTTTCTCTTTATTATTATTATTAAAATAAAATAAATATTTTATATGCAAAATTAAAGCCTTAAATTATGCTGAAATGTTAATAATTAATAATATATATTAAATATTAATAAATTTTATGCTTAATTTGTAATTAATTTTTATTTTAAAAATTAAGTTAATTATTATATATGTTTATATGCATTTAATTTAATTATACTTTTTTTTTGTTGATATGTCCCAAAATGATAATATAATTTTTATAATATAATACTATACTATGAAAAGAGTAACAATGATTTTATGATATCCTTATAATGGAATTTCAATATCATTAACATTAATTTGCATATTTAATTAAATTAAATGCATTTTTATATTACCGTTTTACCTCAATTTTCATAACAGTCTTTTATTACGCGGTGAGTATTATGCCGTTCTTATATCTCGAGAGATAAGGGTCCTTTTCATTTCTTTTCGGGCAATTCTCTGCATATATTTTAAAGCGCATAAAAATGAGTTTAAAATTACCTCACGCTATAAGATCAAATCTAAAAGTGGAGTAAAACTGTAAAATGTTAATAATTATGATTTTAATTAAATTAATTACAATAATTTATTGATAATAAAAGTTTAATTTACTTTAATTATATTTTAATATGTATGTATAAATAGATATATATACATGTATATGTATATATAATATGTAATTAATAAACACGTGCAATTAATTATATGTATAAAAAATTAAAATTAAATAAAAATTAATTAATTTTTAAATAAAAATAAAAATGTCTAAAAACAGCGCCATCCTTTAAACGGTTCATTAATGATAAATGTAAATATACATGCGTCATATGTTTATATGTGAAATGTAAACATGTGCTTTCATCACATTTCAGTTTAAATTAAAATTAAATTTAAATAAAAAATCAGAGAAAAAATCTCAAAATTAAAGGTAAATTATAATCATTTTATTAATTTTCATTATATATTTTATTAATATTACAATTAATTGATAATTATATTAATTTCATAATTTTACAAAAAATATATATGAATATATATACAAAAAAAAGAGAGACATAAATTTGAGAGTTTACGACGATTGTTTTTTGTGATTATTGCGTCTTTTAATGAATTTATAATTAAAGAATTTGTTATGACTGCAGTCGGGATCTATGATTCGCGGATTCGATTTATATCTCACGCATTTTCGGGCGCATTTTTCTCCATTATAAAGACCCATTTCCCACTGACGAACGCATAATGCACAATTATGAAGACATAAATACATTTTATTCGTTTCTTTTGAATCTTTTAAATTAAACTGTGATGATATTAACAAAAATATGAATAAATAATATGCCGTATTTAATGATAATGATGATGATGATGACAGCATTTTTCGTTCACAAAAATATCAAAAAATGATATTTATTTTTTTAATTTTTTATTTTAATATTTTTTTCGCAAAAAAATTAATTATGTATATTTTTATATATTAAAAAATATAATAATATATAAATATATATATGTATATTTATTTATTTATTTATTATATAAAAAGCGTCAGAAGAAAATATGTCACGAATAACACTGTGAATAATACGAATATGATGATTTTATAATTAAATTATTATTATTATTAATTCAGTTCATTATCAATAAAATTTAATTCAATGCTTACCTTAGATTTTTAATGAATAATTAATTAAAAATATATATATATTTATGTTTTAAAAATATATACATTCATTATTCATTCATTACCATATAATGACACGATTTTTACGTACGATATTAATGACCATTAAATTTGTGTTAAGAATTAAGGCTTAAGATATATGACATTTAAGAAAATCGTTCCCAATTTTATGATTGAAATATAACAATAAAATAATTATGATGATATTATATTTAAATATAATTAAAAAACGTATACATTCATAAACGATATTATGATATGATTATTTTATTAAAAAACATAAAATGACCTCTCAAATGATGTTTATATATACAATGACAATAGGGGTGGAGTGTCATTAGTAAATTAACTTATTTTAGTTTACTTCACAATTATTGTGTATTATTTTTAAATTAAAATTAACTAAAAATTAAGTTTAAATAAAGAATCAATGACAATAAAAATGTGAGTAATTTACTGTCATCATCATCAAATGGGCCAAGGAAATTATGCGAATACTTATCTTAAGAAAGGACCTTGTCCTTGCTAGTACCACTAGTATATGCCATTAAAATGGTCTTTTCCGGATAATCACTTTGTCCGATGATAATTGACAATGAACTATTCGCGGCTCTTTATTTATTATTCAAATTTTTAAGTGTCTCTATTTTTTTGCGATTATTTTTTAATATATTTAATTATTGATTATTAATTAATTATTATTTTGAAATTTATTATGATAAATGTTAAACATGAAAATTATATTAATGTTTTAATGTTTTAATATTTATTTTTTATTTATATTTTCTTTTAAATTATTAATTAATTTATTATTAATAACTATTAAATATGGTTTTAGGCATTTATTTGAAAATATGTCCTTTAATCAATGACATATTCTACAATTCACTAGTAAATGACTAAAAGTGATGGTAATTTCCAAAATTATCAAAAGATTTTATAGTATACCATCAGCATATGCAATCGCATCAAAAGCCGTTTTACGCAAAAAAATGATGAATGAACATACACTTTCGGGAAAAGTGTTCAAAGAACTGATGAATGTTACCGAAGTTCAGAAACTTTCGGAAATATTTCGAAATTCGGGATTTGAAATCGTAAATAATATTATTTATTTATTCATTTATTAATTATTTATTATTTACTATTATTGTAAATTTTAAGTTTATATTTAGAAAAAATTATAATAACAAATTACAAATCAATTTTTTTATTTATTAAATGATAAAAATTAATTGACTTTTTATTTCTTTTTTGATATTAAATGATAAAATAACTTAATTTTTACAAAAATATAAACATATTTTTTTATAATTTTAATAAATGAGAGAATCGCCGGCGGTGCGGTCCGTGATATATTATGCGGACATTATCCCCATGATTTGGATTTTGCCACACCCGCGACACCCCAACAAATGATTCAAATTCTAAGGTATAAATACACATATTATATACATACATAGCATAATACACGCATATTTATATATAATATTTACATGTACATCATTGATTGATATTTTGTATAAACATTTACACCTATACCTATACATAAAATATATCGCATAATTCATATTAACCCTGAATTATTAAAATATACTTACATTTTGCATTAAATACTTTATTTAATATATTTATTTATTTATTCTTTTGATTATAAGTGACAAGGACAATGTACGAGTGATAACGACCCCGGCAGGTATTTTATAAAGTACTACGACTATAATGCTAGTACTATATCTACTATTATAGTATACTATAGAAATATGCGTACATTAAAATGATATTTTTATAATACCGAAGGAGAAAGACACGGTACTGTCACCGCGCGTATTAACGACAAAAATCAGTATGAAGTGACGACGTTACGAATCGATAAAAACACCGACGGACGTCATGCCATAGTTGAATTCGTCAATGACTGGACATTGGGTATATCTTTGAATAAAATATACCGTATTTTTAAATTATAAACCGCATTATATTTTAACATAAAATAATATTATGTAAAACTTTTACATTGCGAATACTTAACCATAGTAAATTAATGACCCTATAGTAGTGACCGCTAATAGAAGTTTCACTGTTATTGCAAATAAAAGTTATGTTTAAACTTTCGATTGATATACCCCATTATAAACTGCGAATTATATTGGGGTATTAATATAGATGGACAATTCCTGGGAACTTTAAAAAGATTCCCTCATTCCCATGGTCTCTTAAATTTCGAAATTCTAAATTTTCTTTATATAAAAAAAACTCCAAAATTTTTCATACTCTGGAAACATAATTCATCTAAAAATAAACAATAATTTAATAAATATATGACTTTATATATAAAAATAAATTAAATTTATTGTGTGATTTTAATAAATCATTTATTTATTTGATATTTATATGATTTAATATCTATTTATAAATATAACAGATTCTTCGCGCAGAGATTTGACCATAAATTCCATGTTTTTGGGTTTAGACGGTACACTCTATGATTATTTTGACGGAGAAAATGACTTAAAAATGAAAGTAATAAAATTTGTGGGTGATGCTGAATCACGGATTAAAGAGGATTATTTAAGGATTTTCCGATATTTTCGATTTCACGCGCGTTATGGTAAAGCATCGGATCATGACATAGACACATTAAAAGCGATTTATGATAATTTAAACGGATTAAATGGGATTAGCGGTGAAAGGATTTGGGCGGAGTTAAAACGCATTTTAACCATTAAATTGTGTAATGATGTCATTCATGTCATGTTTAATGATATCGGAATCGGGAAATATATCGGATTAAAAGAATCACATGAATCATCGAATGATAATGAAATTAATAAAAAAGAAAAACGCTATTATTTTACGCATAAATACCATCGTGATCTTAAAGAGTTCGACAGAGTTATTTCATATTTAAATAATGTAAATGTCGATTATGATTCCGCGACACTTTTTGCATCATTTATCAATGGTGACGATGAATTATTAGAGATCAGTAAACGCTTAAAAATGTCGAATGCCGAAAAAGAGATCATTATGTTTATTATGGTAATGCGTTCCCATACACCTATGCCCACATTAAAAGATCTAAAGCGTCAATTGGCATTATCACCAAAATCTAAACATAATACACTTAAAAAGTCTATGATCGAATATCTTAAATATACTGAACGTGCCCATGAAATTAAAGATTTGGAAAATTGGGAAATTCCCAATTTCCCAATTAAAGGTGATATTATTGGAGCACGTGTGAAACAAAGAAAATTAATCGGCATCATTGTTGAAGAGCTCAAAATTATTTGGGCTAAAAATGAATTTCAATTATCTGATGATGAATCAATTAAAGAAATCGATAGGATATTACAATCGGATAAATTTAAAAAATAAAAATAATTAAATTTTTCTCAAAATTAATCTAATTATTTATGTAATCATTTCTATTCATTTTACGATGCATTATATATTATATTACAATAATTAAAAAAAAATAAAAAATAAAAGTTTATAATAATGACTAAAAAGTTTTTATGAAATTTTTAATAAATAAATTGTCTCTTAATAATGACATGTGTTAGTGTGAGAAAATTATGACTAAAGAAGTTTATTACTCACTCGTTATTGTCATGCTAGTATATCTAGTTATATATAGTAGTACAGTATATAATGTATAATACGAATTTATATTTTTTTAGTTTTTAAGTTTTTAAGTCGCAGTTTTCTTAATTTTTATAATTTTTACATTAATTTTATTACACACGTATTTTGCGAATAATTAACTTTAATTTAATTTAAATTTAATGATGAATTTACTTTTGTGCTTAATTTTTCATTAATTATAAAATGTTAATGTTAATGTGAGTTTCACTAATGGTTAGTCTCAGGAAACATTTATGTTATGAGCTTCGGTCAATAGCATATGGACACTAATTTCGGCATAATGGGACCGTGCAGCGTAACGTAAAAGTAAATGTCATTAATATTATAATTTTTTAAAAATATTTTTTTTAAATGAATAAATAAATGAGTGAATTATTATATAATTATTTTTTTTTATTTTATGCCATTTTAAGGGCGACATTAATATATTAGAATTTTATAAAATCAATTTTTTTCATTAAAATTTTAATTAATAAATATATTTCTATTATATAACAATATATCTAAAGGTAAAATATATAATAATAGGAAACTATTGTAATGTGTTAACAATACAATTGATTTACATTTTTTTAATAATTATCATGTAATAAATGATCATTTATATATATGTAAATGTCAATTAAACATTTAACAATTTATTGATTCATATGTTAACTAATATATGTATTGCATGTATAATATATATATGTATATACAGTGTATTTCACTATAATGTATACTGTGTGCAATGCGCAGCTGCATGCATATGCTTACGTATGCACCCAGCTACTCATTGCACACAGTGTACTTTATAGTAAAATTCACTGTATATTAATATATAATAAACAATTGTGCTTAACATTAATGAAATAACCATTAACAAAAAGTTAATCAATTAATTGCCCTTTTACCTGACTTTTTTTATTGGGTTTTATAGCACTATGTGAGCATGGGGATCATATATCCTGATATTTTTCTTTATTTCCCCTTTGCATATTTGTTGAACACATATTAAAAAAGTGTCTAAAAAGTGTTTAAAAAGTGAGGTAAAAGGGTAATTAATTAACATTAATGTATTATGTTTAACGGAAGTAACATATTCTTTGGCAAATAATAAACCGTTTTAACAATATTTTTCAAAACATTGTTTTTAACATATAATTTTTTTTTTGTAAATTTATTTCAAAATTTTAGTTATTATTATTACATAATAACGTATTAATAAAGGTAATGATAATGTGGTGATAATGCGGTAACAATGGTAATAATGGTAAAAATGGTACGTAATAATGGTATAATAAATAGTAATGATGGAAAATGCTAATATGGTCCTTAAATAGTCCTTATATGGTCCTTATATGATCCTTATATGATCCTTATATGATCCTTATATGATCCTTATATAACCCTTATATGGTCCAAACCTGAACTTTTTCGCATATGACACACCATGAGGTCGCATGTTCATTATAATAGGATTTAATGACATGTAAATCCTGAATATTGTGTTCTATTAACTGTTCCAATTCATCCTTTTTAAACACATGGAAATACCTATGAAGTGTCTTTGGAGGCGATGGTGTCGAAGACAATGGCCTATTATCATCATCATTATCCTGATCATGATCCTGATCCTGATCCTGATCATTATTTTGATCATTATCATGGTGTTTTATGTCAATAACAATATCTTCAGATCTTTCCACTGATTTCGTAGTAATGAATGAGGCACTTGAATTATCAGTGTTATCACTGTTATCTGTGTTATCAGTATCATCGGACAATTGATCATTGATAATTTCACAGCACGCATCATCATCATCATCATCTTCATCATCATCATTGTCATTAATAATATTATGATCATCATGATCGTCATGATCATCATCATGGTCATTTTCTTCATCTGATGATGGAAAACTTTCTCTGTCAAAATCCTCTTCAAATGCATCGTTTAGCATATCGGATACACTTTCGCGTGTCTTTTTTACCGCCGGAATTATCGTAATAAAAGACTCATCACTGTCGACACTCATCTGTTGATAATGGTTAATGTGATTGGGTCTGGACGCTGATCCTATGTTAGGGGATGCTGAGAATCGTCTCTGTTCCGACGGTGGTTTCGGTACTTCGGGCTGATAATCGGCACTGAAACTCCTCTGACGTAATAACTTTTTCATAAACGCTCTATTACCATGTGTTCTCTGAATTACTATTTTCTCATCATTATCATCATTATCAACTGATTCTTCTTCTTTAATGTCTTCAATATTATTATTACTTTTAATACATTTACTAGTAACTTCATTACTGTTATCATTGCTATTACTATCTTTTTTACAAAAGTTGCTATTATTATTACTTCTTTCTATACTAACATTATCTTTAACTAATTCATTATCCTTTTCTTTATTATTATTAATACTATTGTTAGTATTGCTATTAATCGTACTATTATTTTGTTCACTAATTTCAGAAATGATTTTCTTTTTATTTTCGATATTTTTATATAAAAATGTGATCGGATGTAATTCCGATATTTTCGGACGATTTTTTGAATTACGATTGAACTTTCCTTTAATATTATTATTATCCGATGATGACGGTTCTAATAATGAGCGAAGTTCAGGCATTGAATAATATGCTAATAATTTGTAACCATAGGATTCAATACTCGCGTGTCTCGAATCTAATGAATCGGACGAAAAAGAGCGTTTTAACCCTTTCGACACCGGTGAACTCTCATTCTCATCATTGCCCATTATCTCCTCATGTAACACTTTCAAAGGACGTTTATTTCTATTTAATAATAATTCTTTATTATCACTATTATTTAATTCTTTAGAATTTTCTTTTTCACTTTTCTTTTCATCATTAATATTATAATTTAAAAATTTTAAATTAATTTCATCATCTTTTTGTTGGTCCTTTTGAAAGTTAAGAGGTAAACTAAATCTATGGGAAAATCTGCGGCTTAAAAATCCATTTTTCTTATTATTATTCGATATTTGATTCGAATCGTTTTTTCCCTTAAATTGTAACTGAAATGATATTAAATGATCGCGTATCAATGATAATAATGATGATCCGTTTATGTTTTGAGAAAAGCTCTGTTTTCGTTCATATTCATTATTATTATTCGATTCATGAATTTCAGCATTTAATAAATGTTTACTTTTATCATCATCATCGTCATCATCATTATAATTAGCATCATCATCATCATCATCGTCAGCATCATCATCAGCATCTTCATCCGCATCAATATTTCGTAATTCAATAGGAAATTCCTCCATAGATGATAACGATGAACTGACTGTTGACTTTGATTTTGTGAATATATTCGACGGTCGATTATTGTTATTGACATTACCCGAAAGACTAAGCCTTTGCAACGCTTTTCTCATGAAACTGTAACAACTGCCAAATTCGGATGAAGGGCTATTACATGATTCGTACATAGTATTATTATTATAAACGTAATTGGAACTACTACTTGTTCCACTAGTATTGGATGTGGTATCATCACTCGATATGCTCTTTTGATGGCCCACAGGATCCCATCGTATGAGAATATCCTGTGACTGAAGCTACAAATAAATTAAAAGATAAAAATTAATTAAAATATAATAATAATATAAGTTACGGTGAATCACACAGGTATAAAACTTGAATAGAACACAATGAGTTTCTATGACCTGTGTGATTAGATGTGATATAAAGAATGAAGAGACCTCTTTTCCGATTAATGGTCCACTAGTTACGGTTAATAATAGTTTGCCTCCGATTTTCAAAATTCTCGTAATTTCCTTTAATGCACGAATGCGTCGATCCGAAGTGCATATGTGATGCAAAACGCCCGAACATAATACACCATCGAAAAGATGGTCACGAAACGGTAAATGAATGACATCGCCCGTTATTAATTGAATGATATCATTTAAATTATTCGATTGACAATTGATTAGATCATTATAAAACCATTCATAGCATTTTTCTAATCCGATGATTATAGTTTCGGGCTTTAGTTTTAAGTATTTACCGTCACCGCATCCGATGTCCAATAATATACTTCCGTATTCAAATTGATCGTAAAGAAACTCTTTTACGTGCGATCGTACGGGAGAATAATTACTCCATTCACGTGCTATTACCGAATACACGTCATTCACGTACGCCCTTTCTATTGCCATTGAACGTGATGTCGATGATGATAATGATGATGATTTATTATTAACATGATTTTCATGATCATGATCGTTCTTTTTTCTTTTTGATGATGAACCTTTTTTCATCATCATCAGGCACTTCACTTATCCAATCGCTGTCATTTTAAATAATTTAAAAGTTAATGTAAATACACACATATATTTATTATAAATTTAATATATAATTAAATTATTAAATAAATAAAATTGTTTAATGAAATGAAATAAATTCAAAAGTACTGCTAACATATTATTATTATTATTATTATTATTATTAGAAACATGATTGCAATATACTTTTGACTATTATGTGTTGTTATACGGTACTAGAACTAGTATAAGATATAAATACATAGACACACGAACTCTTTACTTTAGTAATGGTCAATATTCGAAATGAAAAGGTCATGCGGAAACGTTTTATATAAAATTCAATGGAAATAGTAATGTAATCAGAAACTACTATTACTATCACTATTCTATTACTACGAAAAATACTATTTACTTACGTGAGCATTAATTATTAAATAGCATTAAACAGAAAGAGAATACACACAAATTAATTGGAAACTTTTTTTTAATTATAAAATTATACATAATAATAAATTCAATCTTTGAATGTATAAAATATTTATTTCAAATAAAACATAATATAAACACCGCCATAAGAAAATTGATCAATTAATGGTTATGAATGTTTCGGGCATATTTTTATCGATTTTTTACTCTTTTTTAGTGCACATCTTTCAAATAGTAACAGTAATAGCATAAGCAATAGCTATAGTTATAGCTATAGCTATGGCTTAACTATGGCAATATATATATTCTATTCAATACTCACCTTTATTCATTTTTTTGTTATTACCATTATATTGTTTTACTTATGATATATCAATTTTTTATGCTCAAATAATTCAAATATTAAAAAACTACACTCTGTTTTCATTTATATTCACATACACACAAAAACTTTATTTTTTTATATTCACTTTTTATATATTTACTTAATTTTTGAATATTTTTTTCATTAAAAAAGAATTATATTTTTGAAATAAATTTTCTGTGCACTTAAGTTTTATATGTTTATATTTTCTCAAAAAAATTGATTAAACGATTAAATAATGATAAATTAATGGCAATTATTTTTACATTAATATTTTTTTTATTATAAATATTTTATTTAATGATATAATATAAATATATATTAAAATAAAATATTAGACATAAATAAGAAGATATTATATTTAATAT
>JAQIXB010000684.1:0-14978 GCA_034697405.1 Mesoplophora pulchra | reverse complement strand
AGGGTACTAGCAGAGGGTACTAGCAGAGGGTACTAGCAGAGGGTACTAGCAGAGGGTACTAGCAGAGATACCTCTTGTTATTTAAGTTTCAAACAAATATTTTTATCATAATTACTTAATTAGTAATTCATAAATTTATATATTTTATGTATTATTAGTTAAACTTTGAGGTCAAAGGTCATATATAATATTTTCTATATATTTATTATGATTATTATGTTTTATTAAAAATATAAAATAAAAATATATTTCATATATGCATAGGTGTATGTTACATAATAATTCCATATATAAACATATTCATTTCTAAGCATATCGTTAAACACTTTAAAAATATAATTTTATTTTTTTTTAAAAATATAATTATATTATGTAATAATAAAATATATATAAATTATATTATGTAATACTATATTATGTAATACTATATAATATACAATGCTGTATGAGTTATATGTTCAGTGTGTTCATAAAATGTTAAGATTTTACATAAATATCATGAAAAATGCAAAAAAATGCATATTTAAAAAATAAGAAATTCCTTTGTATTTTTTATGTAAAATTTTTGAAAATATTTTTGAAAATTCGTAATTTGTCATTTTCAATATCAAAAATGATAAAAAACAAAATTCACAATAAACTTTGTATATTCTTTCATTTTATTCCAAATTTTAATGTCATTATCAATTTTTAAAATTTCGAAAAAATAAATAAAAACCGATTTAAGGAAAAATGTGTTATAAATCTGAGTCTTGATTTATTCGGCAGATATTGTATCATATATTTTTGTATATTGTGTTATACCATTTGTTCGATCATAAGGAACTGACGCATATATTCCTAAGTTATACAAAGTGCACACGTGTAATGCATGAGTTTCTTTTTTCATTGAACATACTGTATTATACCGATTATCTCTATTAAGACTCTGAATTTAATTTCCGTGTCTTTTAACTTAAGTCACGGACTTTACTCTATATTTGTATATACGGCACTTATATCATGGGCGCATATAATCGATGCATTTTTGAAATAAAATAACTTTAATGTAATTTTATTGAACATATTTAATATATAAATTAAAAATATATAATTATTTTAATGAAATTATTTGAAAACATTTTATATGACAAATTATATAAATCCATTAAAATATAAAAAATTAAAGAATTTAATTAATTTTATGGTCACGTGATATGACTGAGTTTTTAAATGTGAGAATATTCTTCGGAATCGTGTCTTTTGTAATGCTTTTTAATTCATCGCATGACATTTGTTTCAATTGACCTTTGACATCGTCACGTATAATTGCATAATGTTTACGTGCATTTTCACACATTTCTAATAAAAGTTTAACATTTTCCTAAAAATAAAAATTTATAATCATTAAAATAATCGTATTTAATATTCGAACATATATCATGAGAATATAGATTTTCAGCATTTTATCTCAAAAATGTAAAAAAATAAGAATAAAACTCATATAACATGAGGTGACAAATAACTTTCATTATAAAAGTTTAGAAATGAAATTTCATAAAAGAAACAAAAAACAATGTTTTCATGTCTCATGATATAAGTTCACATTTAAAAGAAATGAAATATGCTCACATTACAACCGTCATAATTAAGTATTCCGACACAACTGACATGAGCCTTCTTTCTGCAGACATTTCCTAATTTTTTCCGATTTAATCCGAAGACAATGGGCGTGTCATTGATTTTCATTAATTTTATTAAATTCGTGACACAATCGTTTAATCCGCCTCTGGATTCAATGGATTCGATGTCCGGAGCCATGATTAACACTTTTATTTTATTGATATTTCCATATTTTGACACTTCTCTAATACCGAATGATAATCGTTTATGAATTTTGGCTTTAATCGGATTTCGTTCATAATTCCGATCCTGAAACAGTACCAATTTATTTAATATTTCTTTTAATGACATATCAATTTCGTCTGTTAATACATAATCACAATAATCACGATATTTATTATCGTGTAAAATGCTATTGATAATGATATCATAATCAATTTCATTAATATTTTCATTTAATAATGGACTAAAATTAATTATATTTTCTGATGATGGTGATAACAATGGTGATGATGGTAATGCTGATGATTGTAATGACAATGATGGCGATACTGATGATAGTGATACTGATGATAGTGATACTGATGATGGTAATAACGATGATTGCGATACTGATGATGGTGATACTGATGATGATGTTGAAGATGATGGTAAAAATGATGAATAATCATTTGAACATTCGTTATTTTCAATGATGGATTTTTGTAGTTTTTCATTCATAATGATCCTTTTCATTTGTGTCTGTTTTTTCATTTTCGGCATTTCTGACTCTTTACCTCTTAAACGTGACGGCGCTGTTCCGTCCAATGAATTACCGCATTTAACAATATCCTCATATGTGTGCGATGATCTATTCTTTGATAACGATGATGGTAATGCTGATGATGGCACATTATTCCATCTCTTTTTTGGTGATAAATTATCATGATTATTATTTTGCGATTTATTTATGCTGAGATTTTCGATTTCTGTCGATAGAAACTGTTCCAATGTCAGCGTTTTCGATCTTTTCATGAATTTAGGATCATGTTTTTTTCGCATCATTTTTTTAATTTTTTTAAAAATCACAAAATCATTAAATACATATTTATGATGAATTAATTTACTTTAATTTTTCACATAAAATAATTAATTAAAAATACATGTTTATGATAAATTATCATTGATAATGAATGTTCTAAAACAATGATGTAATTGAAACATTCAGTTGCATATGAATAGCATTTTTTCATTTTTATTATCATTTTAAAAATTAATATAAAAAATGTGATAATTTATGCGTATGATTATAATGCATTATCATTGAATTATGAGTAAATCATTATGCACAAATAACAGGGTCAATATCATGCTCTTTAAAAGTATTTAAAAGTTAACAGTAAACATTTGAAACGATTTTCATTAACAAAGAGAAAATCGCAGTCAAATGGATACATGTATATGCATACATCATGTAAAAAGCAGAAATTTTATTTTAGAGATTTTCTCTTTTTAAAAACATGTCATAAAAGCTAAAGATATGGATTGTTTCTATGGGAATGATACAAACATTGATGCGGCGATTTAAATTATACCGCGAATTAAATCGTAATAAATTCTCATTTCGCATTAAAAGATATAAATTTTAAATTTATATTTAAATTTTATTTAAAATTATATTTAAATATAATATTAAATTTTAAATATATTTTGAAAAATATTTTTCTAAATGAATATTGACTTTACTTATAAATGCATACGTAAAAAGAATTATAACAAAAGTTTATTATTAAATTAATAAATATGATATTAATATTATAATATATAATTTATAAATCAATAAAATATTTTAATGATGATTAAAGTGTTACTTTAATCAGTATGTGATTCGCTATTAATGTCTTTAGAATGTTCATCATTATCATTATCATGATGATCTTTATCTTCGGATGTATTATCATTTTCATGTGATTCTTCAGCGGTTTCTTTTTCTTTTTCATTAATATCATCAGAAAATTCCATGTTTAAAATGCTGTCCAATTTTGGAACGGATTCAATATCATTATCATAATCATCGGTAATTTGTATTGAGACTAATCCCACGCCAAAGGCATAACCGATCATTGCGAATGCCGCAAAAAGTCCCGAAATAATGATATCTCTCCATTTATGAGGGAATTCCATCTCTTCACTTTTACCATTTTCATGCGATTGTTTATCGTGAATATTCGAAGACGTGGGATATGATGTGTTCTCTTTGGATATGGGGAAATATTTGTGTGAAATGCGATTCACGAAACGTACTAAATTATTACATTCTTTTAAATGATTCTGAAGTATCGGATTTAGAAACGGCACTTTTAGCAGAGGTGCCAAATAACCGAATACGATCGCGTCCAAAGAACAGGGGTTTTTTCCGAAAAAAAACTCATTATCATTGAGTCTTTCGGATAATAGTGTCATACACTTTTGTGCGTCCGAAAATACTATGTTTTCAATCATTTTCGTTAATTGTTCATTATTATCCGATATTTGAATATCGTATTTATTCATTAGTAATTTATCCGCGTCCCGTTTGAAGCGTCCGGGAAAATAGTAATTCAAAGGAAAGGGTAATTTTCGGGCGTACCACGGCCTGATTAGGCCCACATAATTCACATCATCGGACCAAAACACGTAATAAAGTGACGGCTCTAATTTCTCTTTTAATAATGATATATATGCATTTACATCACCGCTGTCTTTTGACGTAAGATTAAAATCGGCGCTATAATTTTGTGTCCTCAGATATGCGATTATATCCGAATATTTCGTTAATTGATTCGTTCCGTGTTTAAACACGGGTAATGATCCCGTCGGAGACCATAGGGGGTTATTTGTTACGTTTGTATTTAAAGGGACACCCGAAAATCTGCAGTAACACATCACCTGAAGACACGTGAAGTCAATGGACGGCAGACCCCAATCACCATCCCATATATCCAATGACATTTTCGTGCTCATTTCACACCCGAAAATTACGATTTTTTAAAATTAAAAATTAATTTCAAAATTAACGAAATGCATGCTTTTTATTGCAATGTTTTCATTTAATTCGAAAAATGTTTATTAAAACGTTTTAACACAAAATATTTTCGCATTTTTATTTCAATTATGATATGAAAATGTGCGAATAAAACATTAAAAACGCATTAAATACGATAATTTTACTAAAAACATGTTTATGATAAAATATCATTGACATTTACCATTATTATCATATCAGATTTTTCTTTAATTCTTTTATAGCATAATGACGTATGATTCAACGTCATCAAAAATTGAATTTTAGAATTAGCATTAGAATCACATTGATTCGTGAGAGAAAATCTGTCATTTGTATCTTATAATATTTCTATATTTATATACGATTTTCTCTTATTTAAGGATAAATAACATGATACTCTTTAAAATTATTGTATCATTTTTAGCATAATACGAAAGTATATTTATATTTAAATCAATAATTAAATTATGTCATTAAACGCATAAAATGCAATAAACGAAATGAATTGAGACATTTGTTACATTTGTAAATGCTTTAAAATCCAAAGTTCTAAATCATTATAAAATATCATTTCATCATTTAATATAATAAAAGCATATTGAGAAATGAGCGGACAAAAGACATCGCCGATAAAGGACTTTATAGCGGGGGGTTTCGGGGGGATGTGTTTAGTGGCCTCAGGACATCCTTTGGACACGATCAAAGTGCGTCTTCAGACGATGCCAAAGCCTTCCCCCGGTCAAATGGCCCTTTACAATGGCACCTTCGATTGCGCAAAAAAGATCATAGTCCGTGAGGGTTTTTTCGGGCTCTATAAGGGTATGGGCGCACCTCTGACGGGAGTGACTCCGATGTTCGCCGTTTGTTTCTTCGGTTTCGGAATCGGGAAACGCATTCAGCAGAAGAATGCCGATGATGTACTTACGATGCCTCAGATATTCATCGCGGGAATGATTTCGGGTGTGTTCACGACGGGGATCATGGCTCCGGGTGAACGCATCAAATGCCTATTGCAGGTTCAGGCGGCTGTTCCCGGGGCTACCATCAAATACAATGGTCCTATCGATTGTATGAAGAAATTGTACGCTGAGGGGGGTATACGCAGCATTTATAAGGGCACAGGTGCCACGTTATTGCGTGATATCCCCGCTTCGGGCATGTATTTTATGACCTATGAATGGTTACAGCAGACACTTACACCCGCGAATGAATCGCGAAGTGATTTAAGCGTGGGGCGGACACTATTCGCGGGGGGTATGGCGGGCATCTTCAATTGGTTAGTCGCTATTCCTCCCGATGTACTCAAATCACGACTACAGACAGCACCCGAAGGAACTTACCCCAAAGGTATAAGAGACGTGTTTCGGGTCATAATGAAAGAGGAGGGAATTACGGCATTATATCGTGGTGCGACTCCCGTTATGCTCAGAGCGTTTCCCGCAAATGCCGCGTGTTTTTTCGGCTATGAATTGGCAATGAAATTTCTAAATTATATCGCCCCAAATCTTTGAATCTTTTAAATGTTTAAAAAATGTGAAAATTTTTAAATTAAATTTTTTATACATATATTTACGGGATAATTATGCAATTTATTGTTATTAATAATTAAAGAATTATATAATAAATTAATATAATGCAAAATTCATATATAAACAGTACTATTTTATCTCATATTTTAAATCCGGTCTTAGACCATGGGGATTTTATACACCGCAATGTAAAACCCCATTCACTATCTTTTTATAATTTTTCCCTCATGTTATAAGACCGTCTAAAATATGAGCAAAAATTGTAATGTTAAAAAACTGAGCTTTAAAATTCATATCATGGATTTAATAAAATTAATTTTTTTTTATAATTTTTATATTTTTTAATATATATATTTTTAATATAATAATTTCAATGTTATTATTAATGTTAAATGTCATTTAAAATAATAATATTTAATAATATTTTTCTATTATTATATTATGGGACGTTTTAAATTAAATTTAATAATTAATTCATATAATTTTATTATCAATTAATTAATAAAAAAAATTATTTAAAACTTTTTTTAAATTTTGACATTTTTTAGAATTTTAATATTTCTCAATTATTCTCAATTAAATACCTTTTTACCTCACTTTTTAGTGTCGATATTACAGTACAGTATAGTACAGTTCACAATAGTCAAAAATGCACATAAAAATTAAAAAATTGAAATTTTAAAGTGTAATATAAATTTATAAATGTTTTTATTAATTATTTTTTTAACATTTTTATTTATCATTTTTATTTAAAAATTATTTATTGGAAATTTAACATTCCGTATAATTTTACTCTAAAAATACCGGTCACAAAAGTGTGAAACTAAAAGTTTTCTGTACCGTTATACTTCGGGTATAAGATCCTAATACTAATCCCACACTATAATGTTAGATTTTAAAATGGACATAAATCTGTATTTAATCATAATAAATATTTAAAAAAATACAAAATTCAATTAATGATAAAAAATATATATTGAAATTTATAAACATAATTATAATGATAAAATGATTATTTTTTGTAAATTTTATTCATTAATTTTTTAAAATCATTAAATTTTAATAATTTTTTCGTATCAAAAGAGGTAAATTTTAACGCATAAACCTTTCATCCGCTAATTTTTAAAATAAAAATTTTATTATAAAATGTATACATTTACATTAATATGAAGGGATCGAATGTATATTTTGTAATTAAATTGGTAAATGATATTGGATTTTTCCATTGGTTTAACACTGAATCAATCGGACGCCATTCATAGATGCGGTTACAAAAAGCACAATTCACGCGGTTATACATGTGCATCACAATATAAAGGCTTTTATATGAATCAAATGTGAATGCGTGTGATTCATACATTATAAAATGAATCATTAAAACGGTCATTAAATTAATGAAAAATAAATCATAAATGTAAACTATGATCGGTCATTTTATAACCGTCGGCCAAAAGTTAGATGTGGTCACATGTGCCGAAAAACACGGCAATCGTCATGCGGCACGTGTTTTCGATGTGAATGAGAAATACGTCCGTCAGTGGCGGAAACAGAAACACCTTTTGGAACATATACCGAAAGACTCTTATGACGGTAAACATCATATTCATGTTTAATACAAAAAATACAGTGATACTTCAATATAACGGATGCTTACAAAACACATAACCGTTATTACAGTGGTATAATGTGTTTATGATATTTACCGCCGTATATTTTAATTTTAGCATTATTTTAGGTCATATGAGGTTAGGTTTAAAATTAAAATGCATGCGATTTATAGAATTTTCCATAAAATGCTTAATTATCCTTTAAACCATTAAAAGGTTTTACTGTATATTTTCTTTCATTAAATTTTAAATCATTTTAATAATTAATTACACATCATAATCATATAATTATGTTTTTCATATTTATGTTTAAATTTTTAAAATTTTATCATTAAAATTTATAATTAAAATGTTTAATTTTTAATAATACCGTTGTAATATGATTAAATCGCACATTTTAATGATATATCATGTTTTTATGGCATTTTCATTATAATTTTATTCATTTATTTTATAATATAAAATGCGCTTTTAAATGACACTTTAAAAATGATTTAAAATTTAAAATATTTTAAAATGATAAATTTGAGAAAATTTTTAATTTTTCTTAAAATACCCATTTACCTCACTTTTTGCCCCTTTTACACAATGAGTGTTTATTTTGAGCCGACATTAAACATAGAAATGGAAATGATAACGCAAAAGGAAAGCATAACCCATGATATAATGATTATAAAAAATGTCAATTATAACATAGGCCCAAAATGCTAAAACTATATTTTGGCTAAAGAATTGTGAAATTATTCATTAGAAAATCATTATGTTCATGTTTTTTTTAAAATTATTTTTAATGTAAATTTATAATGTATTTATTTTTATGAAAAAACGAAATAATTTTATACTCATATTTTATTAAAAATTTTAAAAAATTAAAAAATGAATAATTTTTGTGCCCATTAAAGAACATGCATACATATGCTATTAACAGATGTTCCCATAAATGAAAGTATTCCCCTAAAGACTAAAATCGCCATATACACGCATAGGTGTATCTATACTTTTAAAGGCTAAAAATTTAGCCCCATAATGTTTAGTGTTTTCACAGTATTCATTTCATAATAAGGAACATGTCTGAATGCGCGACATTTATATATATTTAAAAAATTGAATTAAATTAAATTTTAAATGCGATTATTATTTAATTAAATATTTAATTATATAAAAAGTGAAAAATGCCGCATTTTAGGAAATCATATACGATCGCAGAGAAACTGCGAATCGTTCATTATGCGGAAACATACAGTAATAGGGATGCGGCATTATACTTTAATATCGACCCAAAGAACGTGCGCCGGTGGCGTATGAATAAAGAACATTTAATGAAAATGCCGTCATTCTCTAAACGGTCGTATATTACCGATACTAATCACAGAAACGGTATGCTATTATATGCTATTAATTGCTATTGAATGTCATATTCAAAGTTTCTTTTATTATCACTGTCATATTATATACATCATGTAATTGTAATGTAATGTCACTTCTTTTTTGAGCTCTAATTTTTTAAATGCAAAATTTATGCGTCATTTTTTTAAATTTTAATTTTAATGTAAAAATTGAATTTAAATGATAATTTCGTCATTTTAAAGACGTGTGTCAAAATCGAGAAATGTTTTAAAATCGATATTTTAGTCATTGATTATCATTGCGTTTTTAATGCATTTTTAAAATGCATTTTTTAAACGCATTCATTCATTTTCCCATTAATAACACGCTTTCATTTATTCATGTATTTTTGGCATTTTTTGTCATTTAATTTTCTCATTACGCTATTCACTTTCAATGGAATTTCATATATTTAATGCAAAAATAAATTTCATTTTTAAAAACATTATTACTGTGCACACCCTTTTATATAATTTTTTGTGCGAAAACCGCTTTTATTAGAATTTTATTAATTTTTATTTTATTAAAAATGTGATCATTATAGAAATGGAATTAATTAATAATTACGATTCTCAATCATCGAATTATGCGCCATCGAATTATACATATGATGGTGAATATGACGATGAAATAATCAAAGACATCGTCGATAATATGGTGGATTTAGTATCAGCGTCTCATTCGGAACCCATTCCTTTCATGGATATTGACACTAATCGCGGATCACTTTATAATGACATTGATAATGATAATGATTATTCATCACATAATCACTATGAACAGTGTGATGACGATGATGAGGATATGGTAATAGTTAAAGATTTAGTCGATTATGTCGTGGAATTAGTATCTGCGGCCGTACCTTTTGCCGCGAATGCACCGAAATCAGCACGTGATACATCACGGGGTAAATCAATAGCCGATACGGATATAGAAATCATAGATTTAGAGGAATCCTCAGGTGGTAATTGTATTGAGAATATGAATGGTGATGATTCAAATGATGGTATAATAAAAGAGCGTCGTAAGTGTTATGTCTGCGGCAGCGGCAGTATTAAGTATCAAATGACCATAGCCAATGATATGCGGCGATTCGCGTGTTCCGACGTTTGTCTCACGAAATTCAAAGCTATTGATTTATGTGGAATCTGCGGTATAATGATAGAGCCCGAAATTCAGGGATACCGTCCTAATTTCGGGAATGATGTGGCATTATGTTCGGAGCGGTGTTTAATGCAATACGATAATGAATATGAACCGATAAAGAATTGTTTTACGTGCAAAGGTCAAATGGACAAAGACGGTGTGTTATACTATTGGCAAACGTATGAATTTTGTTCCGCGGAATGCGTCGAAACGACACAATTGGTATTTGGATCCGCATGTGCCCAATGCTCAAACGCCGTCAATAAACAATCATTGGGAAAGTATAGCGTGAGGTTCGGTGACGTGATTAAACAGTTTTGTGTCGGCACGTGTTTGGAGGGGTATAAAAAGTCGTTAAAAGTATGTGCGTTTTGTCAAAAGGATCTTAAGTTTTGTTCCACGATATGTATCGCCACATTCGGTTATGGCGATAAAATGCGATTACGGGAGTTTTGTGATCAGATATGTAAATCACACTATGAAATTATGTTAAATCAAAGAAACTCCGTTCAGGTATAGGAACCATTTCTTAATTATACACTTTCAATACATTTTCATTACAATAAACTTAAGAATTTAAAGCATTGCGATGTTCTATCCATAGTTAGAAATTTTTAATTATAAAACTATAATTAGAATGTACAGTTAAACCTCTTTAGTTAATCTGAGAATCTCATACTGTTACAAACAATATTTTTGAAAGAATTATATGTTAACTTAAAAATGAGAAATCTCCCGATTTATTAGATATTTATTTATTACTATGATTTACACTAAATATATAATGATAGTATTTTCTCTTAAATTTCGAGTAATAAATTTTATACATTTTTTTCATAACACTCATGCACATGTTTATAAAGAAATTTTACGTGAATTAATAGCTTTACATTATCGACATGATATGTAATATAATGCTATTCATTGGTTAATTGAGATGCAAATTTTTTCTTATAAACATGTGCATGAGTGTAATGAATGTATATTTTATTAATTTAATGAAATTTTAGGTGAAATGTACGCACTGTTCAC
This sequence comes from Mesoplophora pulchra, assembly GCA_034697405.1. Taxonomy (NCBI): domain Eukaryota; kingdom Metazoa; phylum Arthropoda; class Arachnida; order Sarcoptiformes; family Mesoplophoridae; genus Mesoplophora; species Mesoplophora pulchra. The sequence continues at coordinate 3,651 of JAQIXB010000684.1, read as the reverse complement.
AAATTACTGATAATAAAAATTCAGTGAATTTTATGATAAATGATAAATCACAATCATTATGTTCATCATCATGTATCGCGGCATTTAAATATAATAATAAAATGCGAACGATATTCTGTGAGAATTGTCATAAATGGGGATGGTCCAATGCCTTAAATCCCGTCATATTACACTTTTCCGGCACAACACGCGTTTTTTGCACACGAAAATGCATGTCAATGTACGTGCTTAAGAATCGTCGTATTGTTGCATGTCTCTGTTGTAAGGTTAAGAAATATAATTTCGATTTAATCGAACGCTATGATTGGACAATGAATGATTCGAAACTTTTCTGTTCTCTCAATTGTCTGTCGCTATTTGACACGGCACTTCAGCATAAAGACGATTATTTAGTAAAAGTGAATTGTCAGTCATGCTCTAAATTGGAGTTTCCACAGTTTTATTTATCGGTCCCTAATAACTCTGCAATTAAATGCTTTTGTTCGTATCAATGTGTCGCCCAATATCAAAGACAATATCTACCGTCATCATTGACACCTCAGGCTAAAAGACCACAGAGAAGAGAGAAGCGTCCATTGAGAGAGAATATGGATAACTTTGGGACGAGCATGTGGACCCCGTCCTTTCTTAAGGGCCCCGGAAACGTTCAGTTACAAAAGAGACAAACGTATGGAAAACAAAATTCAACGCCCGTTATTCATCGGTTCGATGTTTCAGCTCCGAATTCGGGTGTCGCTTCACAATCGGGTCCCGTCATTTCCAATGTTATATCATTAGCAGCGTCACAATCTGCAGAAACACCATTATCAGCATTAAATGACAGCATTCAAAATATAGATGCGAATGTTAATCAAAACTCAAATCAGCAGATTATTAAAGAAATCGTCAAAGAAATTAGAGAAATCATTGTTAAAGTGCCGGAATCTAAATCCGTACGTAATAAAAGCACATTCTGTCGTCCGTCGCAAACGACAAAAGCCGTATCATGTCGTCCCATAGTAATTGAGGCCGAAACACAAACGGAACCTGAACCTACACTCATATGTCCGATAATGCTTCCGGTGCCAATGTTCATTCCCGTTCCATTCGCATATATGCAGCCATTGGCATTCCCTTTACCTTTACCCGTTCCAATATGTGTTCCTTCAGCTAAACTCTATGAGGAATTGAAAATGGAAAAAGACGCTGAAGAAAAAGAACGATTAGAGGCGGAAAATGAAAGACTCAGACGGGAATTGGCCGAAAGCAGGAAATTGAGCGGCGAATTCAATGTAAACTTAGCATTAAGTGAATTGGAAAATTTACCCGATGAATTACTCGATAATACCGCCGAAAACCATCGTGAAGCATCGGGTGATATAAAACGTAAAACTATTGATGAATCGGATCAAAGTTTTTCAGCGAAACGCTCCAAATCAGGGACATCATCAGAACAAAAGAGCAGAGGACGCGGCCGTGGTCGTGGCAGAGGACGCGGTCGCGGACGCGGTAAGGCTGAGGCCAAATTTAAGCGCAATCCATGGGAAACTGAATCGGAAGAAGAAGAAGAGGAACCCCCTATTGAATCATCCGATTCCGAAGCACAAATTGAAGATGAACGATCTCAGTCATCGCATAATAATGATGAAGAGATTCAACCTCCGCGTGGACGTGGACGTGGCAGAGGTCGTGGCAGAGGCCGTCCGCCCGCACATTCGAATGAATCGCGTCGTGAATCATTTCGTGAGGATTATGATGATGGTGTCATTCCTCCGAATGCTGAAAGTCAACAGCCCACAGACTCACCGTATCAGGGTATTAATGCATTAAGAATATGGTTACGGTCTTCGCCCGAATATATCCGATCGCCTCAGATACAACAGTTACACCCTATACATTTGAGTCGATTGTTATGTAAATTCGTGGAACAAATATCATTGATCCATGGACAGGAATACACTGCCGATTTTATTTATATGCTATGTTTAGAGATACAAAAATATTTGGCCGAAAATCAGCGTTTAGATAACATATTCATGGATGTAGCGTATGATCCATTTGTGGACGCGATTCATATGAAATTAGCGAATTACAACCCTCAGTTGACATGTATTATGGAAGAAAGACTCTGGGACTGTGGTCAATTAGGGGCTCATTCACCCACTGTCTTATTAAATACCATCATGTTCCTCATTACGAAGAACTTCCATATGGCGTCTGTTGAGGAACATATGTCCTTAAATTTCGGAAATCTGAAGAAAGAATGGAATAATGACGGCACACAATGGTGGGACTATCAAATGAATAGACGCGGACGCGGACGGAGACGACCTTTGGTTTTAGTCGAAAATACGGAAAATCCGTTGCGATGTCCCGTGAAACTTTTGGACTTTTATATCTCACGATGGTATGACACTTTTCCTTATTTTATTCAAATACAGATGCATCCATTGTTAGGCAAAATATTTGCAAAGATATTTGCTCATGTACCTTACGGTATACTCGTTTATGTCATTGTGTGGTGCCATTTTTGCAATTGAATTAGCAAATAGTATCATAATGGTGCCATGGGTTTAAATTATTCAGGCGCCTATGCATATTCAGTTACAAAAACTGCATTCGAATATGATTCAATGATGTAATATTTTTTTAATATTTGACCTATACTTTGAGTAAAAATGGACTAAACGATGTGTATATATATATATAATATATTTTTATAATTAAATTAGTAAATGACAACAGAATGATGACATTTAACCCCAAATGAATCGGATGCCATTAATATGATAACTAAAGACCTAAAATCGCCATAAAAAACTTATTTTTTTCTTAAGTGATATCAAAGAAATAATTAAATATGTGTCCATATCTTTCAAAAACATGACCTTTGACTCAAAAAAAATTTGCTTTTTTTGTTCATTTTTCTCGAAAAATTTCCTTTACTCCCCCATTAGTATTTTTAGAATTTTAAAAATTTACTTTTTTTACCTTTTTTGGCACTTAAAAAACTTTTTTTGGTCAAATATTTTGCCTAAAATTTAGGTCTCTAATGATTACAAAAAAGGCATTAATTAATTAATTGCATAGCGCTGTATTCAAAATAATAGTAAAAATGAGAGTTAAAAATGTTAATATTTGAATTTCAGCCCCACGAGTGCCGTCGGCCGTAGGGACGTGTTCTATTTGTATCCATTGGAGAATTGTGTGCCCGAAAGTGAGACATGGTTCTCGACCTTACCCCTCAACGCCGAAACCATCGACCGGATGATGCGCCGCATTCTCTGCGTCCGCGAAATTCATATGATCCTTTCACAGCCGCATTTATAATTCTCTCAAAATTTATATCTTAAAATTAATTAAATATTTTATTCATTTTCATTATTCATATTAAAAGGCGAATTATTCATGAATTTAATTCATTTTATGAATAATTATGAAATATATATATAAAATGAAAATGCATACATTTTTATATATATATATATATTCTTTTGATTTTTTAATTAAAATAAAATAAAAAATTATGAATTTAATAAATTCATTATGATCATTAAACTATTTTTTCATAATTTTATTTTTATTAAAATTTTGTAATTTATAATTTAAAAATTATAATTTAAAAATAATTAAATTTTTTTTTAAATAAATTTCAAAATCTGTTATTAGCAT
>JAQIXB010000683.1:0-14979 GCA_034697405.1 Mesoplophora pulchra | reverse complement strand
AAAAAATTAAACACAAAACTTCAATTAATATTAATTACATTAAATACTGATAATATTTCAATTGAATTAAATAATCGAAAAATCACAAAATTTAGAAATTGAATCATCAGATTCAGAAACTGAAGAAGAATATGATTAAATTTAATTTTTTAAACATTTTAAAAAAAAATTTATGTATAAATTTCATTGTTTATATTAAAAAATAAGCAAAATTTCAAATAAAAAATTTATTCCAAAAATAAGCCCCCGGGGGCTTATTTTAGGGCAGGGGCTTATTTTTGGTCCTCACATTTTATCATTATAAAAGTCGAAATCCAAAAATAAGCCCCGGGGCTTATTCTTGGCATATTCCGGTAAATAATAAAATGAATGAAAAAAATTAACGAAAAAAGATTGAGATTCTGATCGGGGCACAGTATTCCTAATTTTAAATTTAAAGAATTTAAAAAATGTAATTTTTTAATTTATTTTTTTCATAAATATTCAGATATTTTTATTTAATTAAAAATATTTTCATATAATGTATTTGCATGTAATGTATGCATTTTCATGTATAATTTAAATGCGAATAAAATTCTAGCATATTATTAGCTAATAATTATGTATAATATAATGTTAGAATTTTAATAATAATTAATATTTTTAAAAAATTTAATTATTTTTTATGCATTTAATATATAACATTTTTATATGTGAAATAATGGTACAGATCGTTTAAGACAAACTCGAGTTATAAGAGATTTTAAAACGCGCACGATATTCTGCACTTATTCCTGCGGTGAATTTACAATGATATAAACAGTGATATTTACAATCATTGTCTTTCCATAGACATTTGAAATTTGAGGGGAATTGTTTCTGAGGCTGATCCACCATCGTTCCGATCACATCCAAAGTATACTTAAGATTAGGATTATGTTCGGCCTTTTCTATCATAACGTCGACCACGGTCATGTTTACACCATAACAGTTATGGAGATTCAAATAACAAAGCATAGGACATGATAATATCACATTTTCAATTCCTTTGTTTACGCGTTTACAATTTATTAGATCCAAATATTGTAATTTCGTTAATTTCGAAATATCGTACATTCCGTCCGCGGTAATGGCATTTGACCCGCGAATTACTAACTTTTCAATAGTGTCTTTGTGCTTTCGAAGTTCAGTTAATGCCGTGTTAGTAATGGCGTTTCTGTTTTCATATTTCAAATAAAAGGATATTTCCACTAAACTATTGATCGATTTGATTATTTCAATAAAATCCAACGCTTTAAATTTACATGAATTAAACACGTGCACCGATATATTTTTCAAATTTTTTAATTTTTTGAACTCTGAGAATACACAATCATTACAATAAATCGCTAATTTAAGTGTCTTCAGATTTACTAATGAATCACATATGATTGACAATGAATTTGGATCATTAATGTCGACTGAGAGTGTAATGAGCATTTTACCATTTTTTTCTGAGCATAGTTCTCTTATCGCTTCGAACGTTATCAATGGACATCGATCAATGAACAGATCGCGAATATTATCCTTAAAAAGAGAGAACCCTTTTCCTGTGATATGCTCATTTTGAGATACATTCACAGTCTGCAAATTATTCGCATTATTAATTAGCATTTCAAATTCATTGTCATGTATTTGATTCGATGTGAACACCTTAAGCTGTGGACAATTCAATGCGATTAACATTATTTCACCGGTGATGTCATTAGTGCCAAAATCTAATGATTGTAACTGATGGCAGTGTTCGGCGATCACTCTTAGGATATTCGACGATCGCATTTCACCCGTCATTTTAGGGGCATCATCATCCCGTGAATCGTTTCCAAATGTCATACCCTTAAAATCGATTCGTTTCACATTCGGACATTTCATTATTATTTCAATGATACGATCATCATTAATCGTATTTAATCCATTCACAGTCACACTGTTAATCTCTTTAACGGATTTAAATGATTCCATAACCGCATTATTCCATTGTTTACAGACACGTGATACTTTCATACGTTCGTCAATACATAAATACGATAATATTTCAATGAAATTATCATCATTCAATTCATTGATATGCATTTCTAATCTTTGTTCAGCATTATCATCATCATAACCATTTTCATCCATTATTTCACCTCTATTCTTATCCATGAATTTCTTAATATTCAAAAATATCATTATTAATATATTATTTATAAATATTCATAATCATTTTATAGATAATCGTGTATTATTTACCTCTATTTACAGATGAAAATGCGGACATAAAAATCGAACATTAATATGTAAACTGTAAAATGCATAAATAAATAAAATTATAAATTATTATTTATTTTATCATAATATTAATGAATATATTTATTTTAAAATAAATTATGAAAATACCCTTTTTCTATATTTTTATTATTTTTAATTAATTAATTAAATTAAATAAATTAACTTTTAAATTGACTTTTAAGGCGCACGTGTTTAATAATAATTATAACTGAATTTTTAGTTTAAAACTTTTTTTAGTTAATATATCGTTACATTTATGCCCCTTTTATATTAAGTAACGTCTTTTAATAATGTTATTATGGCAATATATATGCCCTCAATGTTTATGCATCATGTTTTTTTGTTTATTTTTTATATTTAATTTTTTAATAATTTAATAATTAATTTATTTTATAATTTTAATTAAATTAAATTAAAGGATAAACTAATTAATTGTGTTATGTAATATTATATTCATTTACATTTATGTGTATGTGTGCGGTAATTATGGCGCATTTTGTGACAATGATTGCCCATACGTATATATTAAAATGAACGTATAATAACAATAATATTAAGCATATTAAAGCACAAAATTGACGTTAATATTAGAAAATATAACACATGTAAAATGTGTATACATTTAAATTTTTAAATTTTAAACATTTAAAAATGATCCTTTAAATATATAAATTTAAATATAAAAATATTAAATTAAAAATATTAATTTTATAATGAAATTATTAAAAATTAAATATAATTATAAATTTCATTTAACGCAATGGATTCAGACGCGATTATGTCATAATCATGATGTGGAAAAATGTAAATATAAAAAAATATAAAAATATATATATTTTTAAATTTACATTTTTTTAAAATATAAATTTAAATTTAAATTTAAATTTAAAGATTTATCATCATTTTCATCTGTACATTGACCATCAGACGCGGAATCATTTTGGATCCGATGATGGCAAAAGAATCGAATATCCCCGATCGATGTCCCCAAAGATCGTAATCATGATCGTGATCGTTATGATCGTACATTTACAATGATAATGCCGCCTCCGAATGTGACCGGCGATTTACATATCGGACATTCAATGACCATTGCGTTCGAAGATGCCATATGCCGATAAAAAAGAATGTCCGGTAATAGTGTGGTGTTTATTCCGGGCGCGGATCACGCGGGAATCGCCACACAAATGATCGTCGAAAAATTATTATGGTCTCAGGAAAGGTAACGTTTCAGATAATGTACGTAATGACTAAGAATGAATCTATATTTAGTATAAAAAATACTCATGATATAAGGTCATCGTACTTAAGATAGTGTATAACTAATAATAACATTAATATTATATTCTTTATGCACCTTTTACTTATCTCTACCCAATGATATAGAATAAAACGTTCGGATTTAGAATGTGATGAATTATTAGCACGTATTAAACAATGGACGGATGAAAGAAGAATGACCATTAAAGGACAGTGTCTTAAAATGGGACCACTGTTGGATTATGATCGTGAATATTATACATTTTCTTCGATAATGTCTTCAGCCGTAATCGAAGCATTTATACGATTATTCAATGATGGATTAATTACGTGATAATTATCTAACTGTTGCCACAACACGATTAGAGACCATTGTTGCTGATGTGGCCATTGCTGTCAATAGTTATGATAATCAATATAATCATTTAATCGGTAAAAGAGTATTGAATCCATTAATGGGGACATCGATTCCGATAATCGCTGATAAAAGAGTGGATTTAAATGTGGGCACAGGTGACTTAAACGTGACAAAGATACTAATATTTGATTTTCCGAATTTCTGCCTAAAGACGATGATGACGCTCAGAGACTAGAATTAAGCGGAAAATGATTTTATTTAGTATTTTAGAGGAATGTGAGACTATGGGCGATAAAATACTATTCTTTACTCAAAGTATTGACATTTTAGATTTATTCGAAAATTTAGGGCGTCTAAAATCTGAAGAAACAATGGAAAAGCGCCATAATCGTCATGATCATGAAGAACCATCAGCATCATCAGTATTATCATAATCTTCAAATGTAAATGGCGATAGTGTCACAGCACATTATGAATGGATTTTAATATTAATTTTTTTAAAAATTATTTATTAAAATTTTTATTCATTAACTTTTTTTTCATTTTTGTCATTAATGTATTTATGTATTATTTTTTATGTAAAAATTTTTATTTAAAAATTATCTTTTATTTTTATATTTTTTTCAAAAAAATAAATTCATATTTAAAATTCTAAAACTTTTATTATGATATTAAAGCATTGGGAAATTTACCGTCGAATGATATGGGAAATTTCTTAATATATTTATTAATAATTTATTTAAATATAAAATATTTTAATATTTTAATAAATAATATATTAAAAATTTCATATTTAATTAAAAATATTTTTAATGATTATCAATTACATAATTTAAATAATTACAGCATGAGTTAGGGTCATACCATATAATATGAAAGTGTATTTAAAATATGCATACGCTTATGATACAACAGTTAAAGGAAATATTAAATAAAAGTAAAGGTCAACTTTTTAGTAATGATTTAGTTATTTCCACAGAATGTTATTATCATATTATTATTACAGTGTTATTTCATGTAAAATAATAAAAGCATTTTCATCGTCATATAATTATGTACTTATATCATGAGGGAATATTTAAAGGATTTAAAGGATCAGCATATTAAAAGTGTACTCACGCTATAAGAGGGACGATAAATTGAGGTAAAACTGTATTTTATTCATAAATTTTATTATAATGATAATATATTCATATAATTATTTTAATATAAAATGAGCGTTTATTGTACATAATTACACGTAAAAAGTTATAATTTTAAGCGAAAGTGAAAGTGCTAATAGAGGGTCAAAGGTCACTTTTTGTGCCGAAAATGCTCTTAATTTTTGTTTAAAAATTATTTATGAATGAATATACAGTAAATCCAAATAATTAATAGGATTTAAACGTATTTTTTGTTATTATTATAAAACTGTAATTTTAATTTTTTAAAATTATATATGCATACACTGGAAGCCAAGTTTTGTGCTAAAAGTGTATTTTAATACGGATAAAATACACGCATGCTCACATTTAAAGCATCCACAATAAAATACACTTTTGGCACAAAACTTGGCTGACACAGTATATAAAAATTGAAACTTTAATATTATGGCGATAGTGTCACATCACATTATGAATGTTTTTTAATATTAACATTATTTTTTTAAAAAAAAATTTTATTTAAATGTTTTATTTATTAACTTTTTTTCGTATACTTTTGTCATTAATATATTTATGTTTTGTTTTTTATGTAAACATTTTTATTTAAAAATTAACTTTTATTTTTGTATTTTTTCAAAAAAAAAATAAATTCATATTTAAAATTTTAAAACTTTTATTATGATATTATATTTGAAAACATTTATAAACATCCTTTTGATGTTTTATTTTTTAAATAAAAGTTTTAAACTTTCCTATCATTGGATAATATCATAAAAATTAATGATGGACAATTCAAAGGTGTAAAAAGTAATATTTCAGTATAATTATATATTTAAAACTTTTGTTTTATTCATTTTTATTATTATAAATCATTAATATTTTTTTATTTATATTATTTTTTAAATTGAATTTAATTGTCTTTAATTATTGTTATTTTATTTCTCTGTTTTTACATTTTCAAATATTTTTATTAAATGTGTATATACAGTGCATTTCGCTATAAAGTATAACGTGTGCAGCGCGTAACTGATCATTATACTTTATAGTGAAATGCATTGTATATAATTGTATATAAAATGTTATAAATTTATACGTTAATATTTTATGTTTATGATTATATAAAATTTTGAATTTAAATTTATATTATTGCGAAACGTGTACGTGTTTAGTAAATATAATATTTACATACAAAAGTTTTATAATAAAAATTTCAATATTATTATGTTAATTATTATGTAACAATATTAATGCACGAAAATCATTAAAAAGTTTTTTTATTATTAAATATAAACGTTAACATTATCATTTAACATTTTAAAATTCACATTTAAAATTAACATTTAAATTTTGTAAAAAGAATATTTTAAACGAATTTTTATTAAAATATATTTTAAACGAAAAAATAATGGAAAATATTTTCCCATTTAATTCAATGGATAATAAAGAAAGCATCGGATTTACGAAAATTGAAGATTCTGATCATAGGCAGATTTTTTTGTTACCATTATTCGCTGATAATGGTAATAAAAAAATTAAATTTAAATTTAAATTTTAAAATTTTATAATTTTAAAATATTTTCAGATATTAAAGTAAAGAATGAAATTATGGACGAAAAAGGCGATGATATCATTAAAAGATCAGCACCGGTAAAGGATGAGATTAATGCCGATGTAAAAGAAGACATTAGACTCATATTAAAAGATGTGATCGATTATGTCGCTGATTATGGTAATGGTGATATATTAATGGACAATGATTGGGACGGCGTTTCCATTATATCGGAATTCAGTGTAATGTCCACACCCGAATTAATTGACACGTATTTTACACCGGAACATTATGGGGATTCACCTGTACCTTTACCGCCACGAACAGGTTTATCCGAAAGTGAATTATTCAGTGTGACCGAAGATGAAGTGTCTGTGTATAGCTGTGATTACTCTGTACAAAGCTATGATATTTATGACATTCAATCATTAAACAATGGACATGATGATAATGGACATTCAAAGAACAAACGTTTGGACATTATCAATGAAAATACCGATGATGATGATCATAATCAGGATCAGAGTCTTCAGCGTCCATTACCATTAAATTATTGTGATGATTTCAAAATTTTAAAATTCTAATTTTTTATTTAAATTTTTATTTAAATTTTTTATTTATTAACTTTTTTTCGTATATTTTTGTCATTAATGTATTTATGTATTGTTTTTTATGTAAAAATTTTTATTTAAATATTATCTTTTATTTTTTGTATTTTTTTCAAAAAAAAAATAAATTCATTTTTTAAAACTTTTATTATGATATTATATTTCAAAAATTTATAAACATCCTTTTAATGTATTTTTTTAAAAAATAAAAGTTTTAAACATTTCTATCATTGGATAATATCAAAAAGTTAATGATGGATAATTCCATGGAATTTCTAAAAATGACTCCATACGTTCCCATTCCATGTTTTTGTGTACTCATTTCATGTGTGATTAAAAATATGATTAAAAAATTGAGAATAAAATATACTTTTGAATTAAGAAAATCAAATGTTAAAATACGTTACACTTTTATGATCATAGACGCCGATTGTGATATATAAGTCTCAATTATGAAAGCTCTAAACCAATAGAATAGCGTCATTCGTAAATCTACAATCAGCGCCTCACATCAAAAGAGTGTAGAGTTAAAATAGTATATTAAAAAAAAAGTTAACATATGTTCCCATTATAGGGAAGTTCCCTGCTTTCCCTTTACTTTATTCCCTTTACATATATCGATGCCATTCCCTTCCCATTTCATTAAAAGGAACAGGAAATACCCATTCCCGCATTTTGTTTAATTCCCGCATTTCCTCGAATTTCAGAATTTTGCTGACATAAGTACTAAATCGGTATGTCTATAGTTTTCATGCACACGTATAATTACGTAATAATCGTTAAATATATGTAATTATATTTTATAAATAAATATTGATCCAAAAAATTTGCATTTAAAATTTATTTTAAAAATATTAAATCCTAAAATATTAATATTTAAATGTGCATTTTAATTATTTTAATTTATAAAATATTAATATGAAAAAGAATTTAATTAAAATAAAATGCAATGATTATACATTAAATGAGTGCACACATATATATCAGAATGTGTGCGCCGCTCATATGCGTTTACATAACGCTTAATCAATACATAGCAACGCCTAAGCTCTTCACACATAATCCGATGCATATACGCACATACATTTTACATTAAACATGACGTAAACGAAAGAGTAAAGAGTGACCGTAAATGAAAAGGCGCGTTTTGTATGTAATATAATAATGACCCCATAGTCACTAAATGATGATTCTTTTATTTTTTACGCTCACATTTCGAGAATAAAATTCTCATGAATTTCAATGAAATAAAATGCTAAAATAATTAAATTAATATTTTAAATTAATGATAATAAAAATATAAAATAATTATTTAATTAAAATAATCGTATAAAATTATTTAAATGAAATAAAATGCTAAAATAAATTCATTGAATCGTTTGTGTTAATTATGCGTATACGTAAACGTGAACAGTAAACAAAAGACGTGCATTTTAAAGACGTCGAAAAATGGCGCATTCCATTAATGGTGTTCATAATTCCGATATAGATTCAGATGAAGAAAGTGATGGTATTTTATTGAAAAAATATGAGGAAATTATTGATAAAAAAAGAATTTTATCGAAAAATTACGCTAAAGATTTATTACGACAGTTTAAGGCGGAATTGATTTTAATTCAGCGTAAAAAGAGAGCGCAAATAAAAGATGACATTCGAACGTTATCTTTAGATAAAGATTCAGAGAAAAAAGCATCATCATCATCATCATCTTCAGCATCATCAGCATTATCATCATCTTCAAATGGAAATGGCGATAGTGTCACATCACAGTATGAATGTTTTTTAATATTAAATAATATTTATTTATTTATTTATTAAATAATTTATTTATAAATATTTATTTTTTTAATTAATTTTTAAGAAATAATGGGAAAGTCCGTGATAATAATAAAAATGCGGATAAAAATGATGGTAAAATAAATGGAAATGAATTAAATGATGTGAATATTGTTAATGATAATAATGGTGATGTTATTAATGATAATATTGTGATTCAAAAGGACAATTTAAGTAAAGAGTATGCCAAAGATAATGATAAAACATTATTAATTAATAATGATGATAATAATGATGATACAAATAATGGAAAAAATGATGATAAAAATGTTAAAAATGCTAAAAATGCAAAAAATGATGAAAATAAACATTTAAATAATGAAACAACAAAATTCATCAGTGATTTAAATGCATTAAATGCCGATTTAAATGCATTAAATGATGATTTAAATGCTTTAAATGATGAAAATACTGATGTTATTAATAATGAGAATGATGATGTATCAAAATCACGGCATTCCACAAAAGTATCATCACGAATAACGCGATCGAAGATCTCAAAATCTGATTCATTATCATCTTTAAATTCAATACCATTATCACCGAATTCCGGTCCATCATCAGTACCATCAGCATCTTCAGCATTAATTGATAATGATAATGCCATTAATGAATCATTAATGAAAAAATCTGATGATATTAATCGCGATGATGATAATGATGGTGAAAGTGATGGTGAAAAATCTTCAGCATCATCATCATCCACAGAATTGACATTCGATGATGATTCTTCAGACGCATCATTTGAACCAAAAAAAGGTAAACATAAACATAATCATAAACGACATATATCATATGACAATCTTATGAAATGTCAAAAACTGAGACAAAAGACGACCGTTTATTTATTAAAATTAAATAACGATTTAATTGAAGAATCACGTGATTCTGCATTAAGTGTGTGTGAACGTGTTAATGATATCGAAAAACAATTATATCATTCTGTTTCATCATTAGGAATAAATCGCATTAAAGTTCAGCATAAGAAAAGAGCATCGAAAAGTGAAAAAATGGATAAACACGATCATGATCATGATAAAGACAATGATAATGATAATGATATTAAAGGACTCTTAAATATGCCTAAACCTTTAGGGAAAAGAAAACACAATGATCATGATGATCATAATGATAATCATAGTCAAAGTGATGATAATACTAATAAAAGGACATTACGATCGCGAAAAATTAAGAAAATTAATAAATCATCAGATGATGATGATGATAAAGCTAAAGATAAAGATGAAGATAATGATGATATTTTCTTAAAAAAGAATGTGAATGCATTAGAAACGCGCGAAAGAAACAAAACACTAAATTTGGATGAACTCAGCGATGATAATGATGCTGAAGATGGCGATGGTCCGAAATCGAAAGACAAAAAAACGACGAAAAAAGCATCGGCGAAAGTCAAAGACGATGATGATGATGACGTCATTGATTTGGCCGATGATGACGATAATGATAATGATAAAAAATCAAAGAAAAGAGTAAATAATTTATTAAAAAATGCGGACAAAAAATCGAAGAATAAATCTGATGATAGTTCAGATGAAGAAATTGGCATTAAAAAGAGAATACGAAAGAAGAATATGTCTGATGATGAATATTCCGGTCGTGAATCGGCTAAAGATGATTCAATATCTGAAGAACAATCGAGTGATTTGGATCCATCATATTCGGACACTGATGACGAAGATCATGGTCATCGGAATTGGAAATCGAAGAATAAAAAGCAAAAAACGAAAGGAAAAGCCAAAGGAAAGGGCCGTCGAAGAGTCGTATGTACACGTATCCTGTGGCAACTTAACATTGAAACTATGAAATCGCATGCCATCGTATAGTTTCGATGTTAAATTGCCATACGATATCTTTAATTTTTTATTAATTAATGTGTAATTTTAGATCGTACATTCTTCGGATGATGAAGAAAATGGTGATAAATCGGATGAGAATAGTCCATCTAAAGGCAGGAGAAATATTAAAAGGATTATTTCCGATAAAAAACTTCGGGTAATTTTTTGTTTAATTTTAATTTTTTTGTTAAATTGAAATATAATTTAAAAATTAACATATTAATTGTGTTTTTAATTTAAAAAAATACTAAAATTTAGAAAATTTTTTTAAAAAAATGCAATTTTTGTTTAAAAATGGTGATATATGCCTAAAGTGTCAAAAAATAAGCATTTTTTTACTATTTTTGGCGATAAAAATGCTTTTTATAATTAAAAATGGTAATAAATGCTTAAAATTTCTAAAAATAATATTTTTTGCTTAAAATTTGACACTTTTGACATGACACCATTGTATCCATTGATACTATCCATTAATCTATTGATTATATTGATCCATCGTATAGCAACAAACGAAAGAGGCTGCGGACAGTGAATTTCAGCGCCGTAAACGTATCGAAGAAAAACAACAGTTATATAATGAGATAATTAAAACACGATCATTGAAATCGTCTCAAGTGACAGAAGTGGTGTTAGAATTTGACAAAAAAAAGGACCCTTTAGTAGAAGTGAATAAAAAACTAGTATCAGCTTTGAAGCCCCATCAGGTGAATGGCATCACATTCATGTACGACTGTTGTGTCGAAACCGTGGCTCAATTGGCCAAAGGTGAAGGGTCAGGATGTATTTTGGCCCATTCCATGGGCTTAGGAAAGACACTTCAGGTCATTACATTTCTTCATACACTATTTTCAAATGTCCACACGAAGAAACACATAAAATTAGCATTAATCGTGTGTCCTGTAAATACGTCACGAAATTGGGCATCGGAATTCCATCTTTGGTTAACAGACAATTATTTATACGATATTAATGTGTTTGAAATGAACGATGCTAAAACAATACCCCAAAGAGTGGATTTACTTAAACAATGGAAAAAAAAGGGCGGGGCATTGATCATCGGTTACAATTTATTATCGAATATGATCGAAGGATCGTACAGAGGCAGGAAACCATCGAAATCGGCACGTGAAACGTTTGAATCGTGTTTAATCGATGGTCCCGATATAGTGATATGTGACGAGGGACATACACTTAAGAATGAGAAAACGTCTTTTAATAAAGCGTTAAATAAGCTTAAGACTCAAAGACGTGTGATATTAACGGGAACACCGCTGCAGAATAATTTATCCGAATATCAGGTTATGGTAGACTTTGTTAAACCTAACCTTTTAGGGACGAAAAAGGAATTTATGAATCGATTTGAAAATCCAATAAAGAATGGTCAACACGAAGATTCCACCCCTTTCGATGTTAAGATAATGAAAAAGAGAGTTCACATTCTCCATAAACTGTTAAATGGGTGTGTGCATAGATGCGATTACAACGTACTGACACCATATTTACAGCCAAAATTTGAATACGTTTTAAGCATTAAATTAACCGAAACTCAAATAAAATTATATAAACATTATTTAGAGAATTTAACCGATAGACAAAGATTGAATTTATTAGCGGATTACAGCGTTTTGCGATTAATTTGGAATCATCCGTATCTGTTATATGAACAGCATATACGTAAATTGGATAAAGAAGCGGATGATGATGAAGCGGATGATTTAAAAGATTTTATTAATGATGATGATGATGATGAAGAAAGTTCCATGAGTGATAAATCGGACTCTGATGTCGAATGTATCGATGATCAGAATGAACCGGGGACATCGAAGGGACCATCAGGAGCCGCTAAGAAAAAGATGAGGACACGATTTGGACGTACCGATTCGAATGATGAAGAAGAAGAGGTGATTAAGAATTGGGGAGGAAATCGCGCCCAAAGGGGGGCTAAAGATAACGCTCATAATAATAATGATAATGAACAAAATGCTAATAATAATGCAAATAATTTCAATGCATGGTTTACGTCAATAATACCTGAAGACGATGGTCAAAGACTCGAGTTAAGTGGTAAATTCATCATTTTATTCAGTATTTTAGAAGAATGTGAATTAATGGGCGATAAAATACTATTATTCACACAATCGATTGACACATTGGATTTATTGGAACGGATCTTATATCTAAAGACATCGGAAGCGATGAAACAAAAGCAAAATGATAATAAAAAAGAAAATGAAAAAAATGAATCATTAAATGATTCTTCAGCATCAGCATCAGGATCACAATCGGCAAAAAGAGAGGTAACAAATGTATGGGTGAAGAATATCGATTACTTTCGCATCGATGGTAAAATCGGAGCCGATTCTCGGGCATCGATGATCGATAAGTTCAATGAAGAGACGAATTATCGTGCGCGTTTATTCCTTTTGTCGACAAAGGCCGGAGGTTTAGGGATTAATTTGGTCGGAGCGAATCGGTGTATCATATTCGACGCGTCGTGGAATCCGACACACGATATTCAGGCGATTTTTCGGGTGTTCCGTTTCGGACAAACAAAGCCCGTATATGTATACAGGTTTTTAGCTCAGGGATCTATGGAGGAAAAGATCTATAACCGTCAAATAATAAAGCAATCGTTGGCGTGTCGTGTCGTGGATGAGCAACAAATTCAGCGCCATTTTAAGGCCGGTGAATTATCGGAATTGTATATGTTTACTCCCGACGAATCGGAAGAGAAACCTGTCCCTAAATTACCTAAAGATCGTCTTTTGGCCGAATTACTAATGAAACATAAGGATTTAATTATCAATTATCATGAACACGATTCATTATTAGAGAATCGTCCCGATGAGGATCTAACTGAAGAGGAAAGGGCATCGGCATGGGATGAGTACGAAAATGAAAAGGAACAGGCGGCTCTGAAGGAAAAACAGGATCAGGAAATGAGGGAACGAATGATGGCCGAAGCACAGGAAAGGATGCGGAACATGCAAAATCAACAACAGCAGTATTTTCAAAATCAACAGTATCAATATCAACAGTTTCAGAACATATATAATCCCATATTAGCGGCATCATTAAACAATGGACAAAATACAGCTCTGCCATTATATGATAAACTAACGGTCGAAGACATTATCTCTCATTTTCGAAGGAATGGTATTTCCGATTCTGGAGAATTACTGACGAAATCCTATGTGTTAATACAGACGGGAATGAGTACGGTCTCTGTCGAACAACAAAAGCTCATCGCTGAGGTATTTACACCTTAATTTTTACCTTAATTTTGCGGTTTTTAATTTATTTAATAATAATTTTTGTATATTATTATTATTATTATTAGAGACTGAGAATTCCCGGGAATGTGGAAACGGAAATGAAACTGAACAAAACAAAAGCCGAAATGTCCAATTTATTAGTACAGTCACAGGTAATATATCGTGTGACCGTTTTTCATCAGAAGTGCGCATGTAATGTTTATACATGCAGACTTTTGTTGAAAAACGGTCACACGATATCAATGGAACGATATTAAATTAAAAAAATTTATTTTATTTTTTATTTTATTTTTTTAAAAAAAATATTAATTTTATTTTTATTTTTTTTATAAAAATACAGAGATGTCAGATGATGCTTAACATAATCAAAATTCAAAATGCAAAAACAGAGAATGTCATTGACACGTCACGAAATCCGAATTTTAAGTCCGCGGATGAACTCATAAATGAGGTCGATTAATCCGATTAATCCCATTTATTGTATATAATAAATTAAATATTCACAAAAATTAAAATTCACTAAAATTATATATTAAAAATATATGATTTTAATATTATATATAATGAACATTATGACATTATATAATATGAAAGTTCATATTTATATTTAAAAAATGTCATCATTTTTATTAATAAATAATTAAAAAATAATTAATAAATAATAAACAATGAATGAATGAATGAATATGTATGATCATAATGTTCCTAAACATTTTTACTCAAAAATTTTAAGCATTAAATTTCAATGTATTTCTTTATTATAAAAAAACATTATAAATCATTATAATATTTGTATTGTAATTAAT
>JAQIXB010000682.1:0-14983 GCA_034697405.1 Mesoplophora pulchra | reverse complement strand
TTATTTATATATTATTTAAATGTAAATTTTTTATTTTAATAAAATATAAAAAATTAGCATTTATTTAAATGCTAATTTTTAATATAAAAATATGGACATAAAATATTTGAATAATAATAATAACAATAATAATATATAATAATCATATATTATTAATAATATTAAAGAAGAAAATGATGATGATGTGACCATAGATGATATTTATAATAAATTTGTGAATCGTAAAAAACACACATTAACGCCAATTAATAATGAAAATGATAATAATAATAATATTAAAATTAATGATATTAATAAAATTAAAAAATTAAAAAATGATATAAATGTGAATGTAAAAAATTTAAAAAATTTATCATTACATTCAATTGAAAAATCGAATAAATCAATTAATAAAAACGATAATGATAGAGGTTTCACTGTATCGTGGAATAATTTATCATATCATGTTTATAAACGAAAATCATGGAATAATTATTTTAATAAAAAATCGACAAAAATATTAAAAAATTTAAACGGATATTTTAAAAGCAATGAATTGACCGCAGTTATGGGTCCGTCCGGAGCCGGAAAATCGACACTTTTGAATTGTATAATCGGGAAATTAGTACATGGAGTTACGGGAAAGGTATGTTTAACTTAATATTAACTAAATATTAATATATGTATATGTGTGTACACTGTGATCATTGATTTTTTTCTGTTTCATCGTATTATCATTTTAAATAATAATTTAATATTTATTATTATATTAAATTAATAAGTAAATGTGTGGCATCGTTTATAATTATTAATTACTAATGTAAAATATACCCGATTGACACACAAAGTGCATCAATGGATACACTAAATGTATATATATATATATATATATATATATAATTAGGGGTACACTGTCATGTTACTATATTTGTTACTGTTTATGTTAATATTGTTTTTTATGTGAATATACATTATATACGTGAATATGTAATATATAATTAATTCGAATAAAAAACACAGCAATAACCAATCAAAACAATTTGAGCACCGTAAAGAACATTATTTATATATATAATGATTATGTCCAAATATTAGGTGCAAATAAAAGGCAATGAAAGTGTGTCGATAGGTATGGTGCCACAATATGATTATCATTACGATATATTAACCGTAAAAGAAACGTTAATATTAACATCGAAATTACATTCAGCGTCACGTGACCAAAACTCTGATTCAATTGACGATGAAAGTGCAGTGTTAAATGTGCTGAAATTATTCAAATTAGAAACTGAAACGGATAATAGAATAGAGATGTTATCGGGCGGACAACAAAAACGTCTTTCAATAGCAATGGAATATTTAGTTGAGCATAGTATACTGGTGTTAGATGAGCCCACCACAGGATTGGATGCAGCATCATGCTCTTTAGTTATGAATGTCCTCAAAGAGTTAACATTAAATAAAAGTAAATCTATAGCCGTAATTACAACAATACATCAGCCCACAATGACCGTATTAAACAATTTTAATAATATTTATGTATTGTCACGTGATGGTTATTGCTTATACCATGGTCCGCCTCAAAAAATAATTGACACCATTACATCCATAGGTAATATACTGAATTTTACTATTTATGCCCATGACACGCCTCTTTACGCCCTTTTGTTAGTACTGTTTATGTTACGTGTGCAATTAGCTGATGGACATAAATAATGAAAAACACTGTCACTAATGTGACAGAATAAAAAAGGCATTTTTAAATTTTAAATAAATGTTTAGAAAATTTAGGAGTTCTTAATATTGGAAAATTCTTAAATGATAATTAAAATTCCTGAGAATTGTCTATCATTAAACATAACATTAAACATTTGTATTATGTTTAGAAATGGTAAAAGTTCGGGAAATGATAAAATATGGGAATTTCGTCTTTATAATTATGACATTATATCATGATATTTGTTTAGCATCTCTTATATTTTTAGGTATTACTTTCCCTGTAAATACGTCACCGGCGGACTTTTTAATTGAAGTGTCAATGGGTGATTATGGAGAAAAATGCATTAATGATTTAATTGAAAATGAAAAGCAAAAAAGTCACGTGATGTATGATAATGATATCACTGTTAATGTCAATGAATGGAAATTATTAAAAAAATCATTAAAAAAGAAAACGCATCCATTAATGGCTCATATTAAAATACTCTTCGAAAGGAATATGATCATAGGCCATAGAAATTTAGGCTTTGTTTTTATACGCATTTTGTCGGCCTTAATTATTGCCCTCTTTTTAGCATTACTCTTTGGTAATGACATTGGTTTTGCCTCCGGATGTTTCCCTTCGAAACTCCAAACGTATACCATCACTATAAATAAAATGTTTCAAAATTTTAAAAAAGATATTGAAAATATGAGGAAAAATGCCATGCTTTTATGCTTCGGATTTTTGGTAATTATTACAATATATAAAAATTGTTTGTTTTATAGAGGTTTTACTGTATTATTATTTAAATATTTCTATATATTAACAAAAAGCATATTTTAGTTTAGTTTAATGAATGCGATGGCTCCGACTGTAGTGACATTTCCATTGGAATTTCAATCATTTTCAAAGGAATATTTTAACGGACGTTATTCCATTGTTGCGTTTTATTTCTCAAAAATATTTGTCGATATTCCTCTTCAGATAATATGTCCATTGTTGTATTTTACCATAGTTTACAAATTGACGAATCAACCGAAGTCATGGATTAGAATGAGCACATTATTATGTTTTTCAATACTTTTGAATTTCTGCGGTCAGAGCATAGGAGAAACTGTGTCCGCGATTTGGAGTAATTCAATGCCAACATCAGGTATTTGCATACTTTTGGACACTTTTACCTCACATTTTAGATTTCATTTAAAGCTTAAAATCAGCACAGTTTAATGTATGCTCACATATAAGACTATGCCTAAAAATACTTACCATTGTAGCATATAATAAATAAATAATGTTAAAAAATAAATACTCATAAATATAACTTATACTAGTGCTGTAAGTTCCTTTGATTTCCCATAATATTTTTATATTTTCTAAATATAATTAATATTCCATTCTTTCCATTCCAAAATAATACCTTAAAAATCTTTAACCCTACTATTAGTGAATATACTAGTATTACATGTTAAATAGCTACTAACTATTGAAAAATCTGAAACTTCATTTATTATCTGTAATGGGAAAATCTAAAAAAATTAACTTTATAAATATATAGGGAATGAATATGGAAATTTATAGATTTTTTTAATTTTTAAAAATATTTTTAAAATAAATTTTCTAAATTTTCTAAATATGATTTTTATTAATTAAATAATACTAAAACTATTGATTATGCTATTAATTAACAGCATTTGTTAGTGGCATCATCCCCATCATGATGATAGTTTTCGGCGGTTTTTTGGTTCGTGTTTCGCGTATGCCCATTTACATGATTCCCATATCATGGTTATCATTTATGCGATACTCTTTAGAGGCGGTGCTCATTATTATGTACGGATTCGGGCGCTGTGAATATGAATCACACCGTACCGACGCCATTATAATGAAGAAATTTAACTATAGTCTTAATACCGTGGAAAAACCCTTTTGGTTACAGATGATTCCACAAATTACGCAAATGTTAAACTTTTTTCAACATACCAATAATAATAATAATAATGAGGATCATGAAATACCAATGTATACTATCCCCAGTAATAGTTATAGTTATAATTATTCTATAAATAATGCTAATATTAATGCTGATACTATCATTATTAAAAATAATAACTTAACCATGAATGCGTCGATGGCTAATATATTAGCATCATTGACTATGACCACTACAGTCGTACCTGAAAATGATGATTTTAATAGATTTGCGACATTTGTGGGCTCAGGTGTTTTATTCAAAAATCGTGAATTCGATATTAATAAATCCATAGCGTTAGTATTTTATGAATTAAACGATACGCTATTATATCGTGCGTTTTTCATCCTTTTCTTTTACGTTATTTTATATCGTATAATCACGTATTGTGTTTTATTATATAAATTAAATCCAAAATAATATTTTATTATAATAAATATTAATTATTATATGCACTTTTATTATCAGAGCATTAAATTTAAAATTTCAATCTTATAGCGTGAGATGTTCATTGTGTTTTTAAATGAGTGAATAATGCACATAATAAATAAATTTAATTAATATTTAAAATAAATTAATTTATAAATATTTAAATTAAAATACGATGTTTTATTAGCATTTTAAATACATTATTATACTATTTATTTCAATGATAAACTTTCCGTTTCGTAAATTCCCCGCAAAATTCCCATGTGAATTCCTATATTTTGTCATTTTATTTATTTATAATTTAAATTATATTTAAATTAATTATTGTAATATAATGTTATATATGTCTAATTTATATTTGTAATATTTAATAAATATATTACTAAAAATAAGTTAATAAAGTTAATAATGTTAATAAAGAAATTTAACTATAATTTAATTAAATCTAATGTTAAATCTAATGTTAGAAAATAAAATGTTAAATATCATTTAATAGATTAATCATTAATAAAAAGTATCGCCAATAAAATAGAAACATCTAAAAATATTATATATAAATTAATTATCATAATGATAATTTTAAAATCTTATTTTTATTTTAATTATAAAATGTGAGTAAATTTCAAGTATATTTATCTAAATATCGAATTTTAAAATTTTTTTTCTTTAAATTTTAATATCACACTATATTCAGTCAAATTTTAGTTTAATTTTACATTAATTTTTAAAAATATATTTTTGCAGCACTTTCATTATTTCTATAATTAATACTATCATATGATTAATTTACAAAATCTGATATATTTATTACCGATGTATAAAGATATAATAATTGCATAATAATTTTTTACAGTGAAAGTTGAAATTAACGACAAAAGTGTATTTTAATACGAATATGATATAAGTATGCTCAGGTTTAAAGCATCAAATCTTTTGATATGTTAATACATATGAATAAAATGTGATAAATTTCCCTTTCCTTTTCCGTCCCTCATTTTCATTTTCTCACATTCCTTAACTTATCCTAACCTAAGTTAACATTAACTTACCTTAGCCAAAGTAAACATGCTCATTGTGAATAAATTTAAAACGGAAAATCCAATGATAGACATAGGATTTGTCATACGCTCAAATAATATTTGAAACTTAAATAATAATAAATTAATTATTTATAATAAAAAATTAATAATTAAAATATACCTTTAGTTTTTCATTATAATCACATTTAAGTGTCCATTGTAAATGTGAAATAATATTTTGACATTTATAAATGTCACGTGATACTAATGCCGAAATATAATTATTAATAAATAAAACTGAAAAATTGAAATAATATATGATTAAAATGACCAAAAATGTGAGTATATTTTTATTTTCAAAAATTAATGAATATAAAAATAGTAATGAAATCGGATATATTAATATAATTATATTAAGAGTATGAAAACGCCAAAATTTATTATAATTATTTATTAATGCAATAATATTGTAATATTTTCTAATTAATTTTATGGCAATAAAATTATGCATTTTATTATTGTTTTTCATAATTTTAATTACATTATCATTAAATTCTTTAATAATTAATTTACAATAAATGCATATTATAAATTTTTTATAAAATAAAAGCATAGACGGACCATAGCCATAAACTAAGGACATTAATTGTGCATAACACGAATACAATGAAAATATAATATAAATTTTATTATTATGATTATATTTTAAAAATAATTTTATAATTATATAAATCGATAATAAATAATTTGAAAAATAAAATATAAATCCCAAATAATAAATAAATAATGTTAAATTTATAAATATTTTGCAAAAATTATCATTATTTTTATTGTTTTTTAATAAAATTTTAGGCATTTTTATATCATTTTCGTTTAAAATTTCTAATTTTATATTTTGATTTTTATTATTTTTTAATAATAAATATTTTAAATAATTAATAACGTATGTCCATTGTAAACTATAATTTGATGCAAAATTTAATATAAAATTATTAATAAAACAAAATGCGTATCCAATGAATAATGTTAAACACAATAGCGTTTTATTAACACCCCAATAATGCGTTATATCACCGTAAATTACGGTATATTTTTATTATATTTATAATTTTGTATATTATTAATATACATAAATGCATAAATTCCATAACGTAATGAATTAAATAAATGAAAAAATAAAATAAAATAATTATATAATTTTTGTAAAAAATTAAAATTCGGATATGATTTAACACTTAAACCAAAAAAATTACTCATTTTATAATATAATAATATACATTTTTTTAATTTAAAATTCAATTCATTCATATTTTAAATATTTTTAAAAATTACAATTTTTTTAATTAAAAATTTTATATTTTTACACATATTAACGAACTGAATACACTTAAATCATTTTCTATTTAAATGTATAATATTTTAAATATGTATTAATTTATGTTAATTAAGAGTTAATTTTTATTTAAAATTTTGAATAATTTTATTCAAAATAATTTTATTTAATATTTTGTTAAAAATATTAAA
This sequence comes from Mesoplophora pulchra, assembly GCA_034697405.1. Lineage (NCBI taxonomy): Eukaryota > Metazoa > Arthropoda > Arachnida > Sarcoptiformes > Mesoplophoridae > Mesoplophora > Mesoplophora pulchra. The sequence continues at coordinate 8,361 of JAQIXB010000682.1, read as the reverse complement.
TTTTTTATCATAAATAATATAAGATCCTTGAATATGTTTATAATAAATAAATAATATGTTTTTAATATAAAAGTAAATATACATAAACCTCTGCATGACGGAACCTCACAAAAGGAAAACACAATTTTCTGTAAACATAGAATAACAAACACTTTCTGTCCTTTAGAGGTTTAACTGTATTTATTAAATTATTTTTGAAAAATAAGTTTTAAAAATTAAATTAAATTTATATTGATTTTTATTTATTATTACTAGTAACAACCCGCGTATATTGTTGTCTTATATTATTAGCATTATTTATATTATTATATTTAATAATTGTTAAATATGATAAACTTTTAATTGTTAAATTTAAGTAAATATTTAACAATATAATAATGCGCGCGCATACTTTTATTTATTAAAATTTAAATATTTAAATATTTATTGTAACGTTATTGGCTCTTTTTTAATTTCATTATTGCATTCGACGATTTCTATTGGATACGAAACCGTGACGGACACCGTGACAAAATATTGTTGTTAAATTTTCTTTATATATATAATAATGAGGATAATACGCATGTAAAATTCTCTATTATATAATAATAGAAAAGGATTTTATTATGAAATTTATTTTCATTAAAAATTAGCACATTTTTATTTAAATAATATAACATGTACAGTATGTTTACTTATATTTCGACATACAATGAATGCGTTTTTTATACATGTGTATACATGTAAATTATAAATTAAAACTTAAATTTTAAGATTAATATTAATAATCATACTGTAGATATGCTTAACATTAGTATTAAATATTAATATGAATTTCTTATTTTTTAATTAAATAATGATTTTAGTTAATATATGAATAAAGTTTTTAATTAAATTTAAAACTTTTATAATATTATTATGGGAAATAATGTTTTTAAATTACAAAACTACACATTTACCTCATTTTTTAGTGCATTTGTGATAAGCTATTAAATGCATATGAATATTTAATGAGCATTTAGTCTAACATTAGTTAACATCTTTTTTATTATAATATTAAATAATACATTTGTCATTTGCCACACTTTTTACACTCTCTTATAACACGTTAAAGATCTTATATCGTGAGATGAGCATAAAACTCATGTTTCATTTAAAAAATAAATTAATTTTTTAATGAATAAAAATTACTTTTTTTAATATGATTATTTATTTATTATTTAATTATTAAATTGCATATGATAATTTTTGAATATTTTATGAATATTATACATTAAAAATTAATTGTAATTTTTAAATAATTAAATATTTACAAAAATATTTTTATATTAAAATAAAATCATTTAATAATTTAATGGGTATTTAATTCTCATTTAATATATTTTTATATTAAATTTAAATTTTTAATAATATTTCAATTTTAACTTAAATATAGTATTTTAGTATTTCACTTTTTTTATATATATATTTACATATAAAGTTAACTAAAAAATATTTATATATTATTTTTTTATTATTAAAAAATCAATAATTTAAATTATAAAAATACACTATCATTTTAAAGTGCAATTTATTATACTTAAGTAATATTACAATATTATTTAACTAAAAGTACATGTACTAACACTTTTAGTATATATCCCAAAGGAATTTCATGACACATTTAAAAAATAATATTAAAAAATATTTAAATCTTTAGATTTAAGTGCTTTATACATACACACACATCTTAAGATATAATTGCGTTAAATTTTAGTTAAATAATTTTCAAACTCTTATATCACTCTTATAATACTAGCATTAGTTATAATATTACTATTTTTATTTAAAAATGAATAAAGTATCAATTTACCTCACTTTTTTGCAAATCACTTATAAGAGTAGAGTAACACTCGAGCTATAAGTATCACTTAATGTGTACTTTATCATTGCAAAAAAACTTTACCTTAAATTATAAGAAAAATACAATATTTTGTAATTTATTTTAATTTAAAATATAATTTAATAATTTTCGTGCATATTATTTAAGGTTTATCAGGTTTATCATATGGAAACTCAGGCTATAATGGCGCTGAAAATCGTCGAATTGAATAAAGCGGATGAACTGACAGTTGAGGGCTATAAAAATGAGATTCATTTACTAAAGAGACTTTCGGAGTGCGCACGCGTCGTGCATATGCATGATTATGAATATGTCAAAAGCACGAATCAATTATATGTGTTAATGGAAAGGGGAGATTCTGATTTGGCTCATGTCTTAAATACATTCGTATCGGAAAATGACCATAATGACCATCATCATGGTCATAATGATGCTTTATCCTCAAATGCTAGTAAATGTTCGGATAATGTTAAGAAAGCATTGGATCCGCATGTAATCCGCTTTTATTGGAAAGAGATGCTTAAAGCGGTTTCGGAAATTCATAAAATGGGCGTGATTCACGCGGATCTTAAACCCGTTAACTTTATTCTAGTGTCAGGTAAACTAAAATTAATCGATTTTGGAATTGCCAATGCTTTGAAATCGAAAGAAACGTCCATTTATAAAGAACATCAGATCGGTATGGAGATGATTATGCACACTAAACACTAAATGCCTTAAACTAAAACTTAGTCTTAGGCTTAGTTTATTTTAAAACTTAAAACTAACTATAGTTTCATATTCTCTTTTTGATACTGAATGCATACATTTACAGTTAATAGAAATATGTTAAGAAATTTATTGCATTTGAATTGAATAATAATATACTATTGAAATGTATTAAAATTATTGCAAAACATTTTTCAAAATATTTCTATTAATTGTAAAAAAATTATTCTTAATTTTGTTTTAGTATAACTTAAATATTCTAAATACTACTGTTTTAGTCTAAATGCCTATTTTTTAGGGACGATAAATTTTATGGCGCCTGAGGCTCTATTGAATCGTTGTGACACCCCCGGGGGTAAAACTATTATTAAGTATAACTGCAAAGCCGACATTTGGTCTTTGGGGTGTATACTCTATAATTTGGTCTATGGACGAACACCGTTTCATTCGTATGCGACTGTATTTGCGAAGGCTCAGGCTATACTTAGCAACAATTGTCCCATTGATTTTCCACACTGCAACAATGCTCACCTTTTGGACTGTATGAAGGTAAATAACAATGCATTCATATAAATTTACATGCACCATGATGTTTAGAGCCGATCTTATAACATGATTATTATTAACTTATTATTTTGAGGTATACTTAAAAATGGGAAAAGTAAAAAGAAAGATGATTATATCCCGGGTTATAATATCCCTATGTTCATGTTAAAAGATCACATTTTAAAGCATTTTATTATGATAATAAAATTTTAATTTAATTATTAACTAAAATTAGTTACAAAATTTATAATAATCGTAAATATACAGCGAAACCTCTTTATATGATTCAATATACAGTATTAAACATAATTAAGAAGTGTTTTACTGTACATTTACTAATATTACAGTATAACTAAATAAATGATACGTTTGTTTATTATTTCTTTAAAATATAAGCGTTTATTATAAGTTTTACGGTATATTAATATATGCATTAAATTGATAATTAAGAAAATGGAATAATTTACTATTTAATGTGTGTGTATAGTGTATTTCTTATGAATATACATAACATAAACATTAATGATATTAAATAGCGTGTTTCACTAGTATTTGTGTGCACTTTCATTATATACATGTGTACTATTGTTATATGATAATAGTATTTTAATTAACATTTATAATAATTATATAAATATTTTTAAAATTATCATTTCTTTTATCATAAATAATAATTATTATGAATATGAATATTATATTCATATATACTAAAAATATACTAAAAATGGTATTAAATTACATGTTTACTATAATTTAATACCCTTTTACCTCACTTTTTAGACTTTCATACTTAAGCTTAATAATGAAACGCAATTTTTTCATTTTATAATATATGCAAAAATGTAAAATAAACGAATAAACGTCTTATATTTTAGGATAAAAGTCTTATATCGTGAGGTTTATCATAGAATTATATACATTTTTAATTAAATAACAAAAATGATGTCTAAAAAGTGATGTAAAATGGTGTTTACTATGATTTACTATTGTATTTGATAATTATGAAATGATAATAATAATTATAATTAAATTTTAATCTAAAAATCTCTAAAATAAACTAAAACTTTAGTAATAATAATAATAATAATATTTTTATTATTATAATGATAATAGGAAATGATGTTAACACTATAGAATTACTTAAATAACATTCACTGCATCTTAATACATGTATTATATTATATATTATATTATATGTTATATTATATAATATATTATATATGTTAAGTATACACATATATATACATAAATAGTTTACCGCATTTAATTGTGCGGAAATAATTTCCCATCATTTTTCCATAATCTAAATATTTACCGACGAAAGTATTTCCCGTCATTTCCATTTCTTTTATATGCTATACTAATGCTAATACTGGTACTAGTGCTAGTACTAGTGCCAGTACCAGTACTTTCTTTAACTCTAATTCTTCTATTGTGTGTCTAACTTATTTATGCAGTCATTTTATACCCTTTTACCTCACTTTTTCTTTGCATATTATATTAGTGTTAAGTAAGATATATACATATTTTTAAATTAAACTATCAGTTTTTGTACTAATATTTCTACTTATATTTGTACACTAGTATTACATTTGTACTATTCGTATTTTATTTGCATTATTTTAATATTTTATATTTTTTATAAAATTAACTTTAATTTTATATAAAAATATTATTTTATATTTTTTTAAATGAAATATGCGATTGAAAAGTGACCATAACAGTACATTTGAGACTCATTTTCACTTAACCCTAATGACCATCGAAAGGTCATTTTTCTTTTGCTTTTTTTAGTGCATTACAAAGTGTTACGGTGTCATAAATCTATTCATAACAAAAGAAAGGTATGGTAAAATGCTAATTTCAAAGGGCATATAACAAACACAGTCTTATATCACGAGGTTTATGCATAAAAGTCAATGTAAACATTAAAATTCATTACTCATTATATAAGCGTCTTTTAATACACGTGTTACGTTAAAGAATAAGATAGTATATTACAATAAAACCTCTTTAAAAAGTTGCGTTTTAAAGAGGTTTTACTGTATTTGCTTATGCATTGAATGTATACTTTGGATCTGATCAATTAATTATGACATTCAATACATATGCTATAATATTATTGCATATATACTGACGTTAGTATATATGCATATTTCTTAAGTATAATATGTAGTCATAGAGTGAATATGTATGCAAATATTACATTTATTTTTATTATTATTTTATTATTTATATAATTATATAAATGCACTAAATTCAAGTATATATGTATATATATTTACGCTATGGTTACTAAATAATATACTTAATATTCAAAGGGCCAAATTTTTATTATTATTATTATATTAAATATATACAATACATATTCTATGCACTAATGTATACTATATATATGTGTATTATTTTATACCCTTATTATTTATACCCTTTAACATCACTTTTTTAGAGCCGTTCTTATAGTTTGAGTTATAATATATATATTCTCCTTTAGTATTGCATATTTTTGTTTAGTATATGCGGTCAAAAATGTGAAATGAATGCACTGAATTTAAATAAAATAAAAATTAATTTAAAATAAATAATTTAAATAAACATTAATAATGATATTTTTTAATTAATTATTCGTCATATACTAGTATCATATACAATATTTTAATTAATATTTAAATTGAAATTTTAAAATTTTTAACTTTTAAAATTGAACCATAAACTTATAACATGACATGATATAAGGAAAAGAAAGTATATCATGATCTTTAAGTATATTTCTCTCACGCTCTAAGACTATTTAGAAACTCATTAATTTGTATTTATGATTTATTTACAAATGATATATCTCGTGCTATAAGAGAGGTAAATATGTATTATTATTAACTAACTTTATATTAACTAAGAAATGCACTTATGATTGCATTTATTATATTTCCTCAATAATTTCCTATACACTTTCTCTTATCTCTTATATAATGGTACTAAATAATAATACAGTGTACGCATAAACTATAACACAACAATAGTACGTACTATTGTAGTACAGTATAAGTCACATGTTATAAGACCGTAGTATATTTGTCTATTATATTCTATATGCTGAATAATGCTTAAGGCACACATCATATATACATTAACACATTATTATATTCATTTATAATAATGAAAATATGATGAAAATATGATTTTAGTTCTATTTAATGTTAGTATATTTATGAAAAATTCACTCATGAATTTACTTAAATGATATGACGCTATAATCTATAAATATTTAGAATCTAATCATTAGCGTCGTGTATTTAAAGTAAATTCATGAAAATTTTATATTATATTATTATTATTATTAACAATATTTAAGTGATATTTTTTTAAAAATTTAAATTAATAATATATATATGTATAGCCATTGACTTCACTTTTTAACCCATTTACTTATGATGCTAAAATGTGACATTTAAAGTTTAAACCTAAAAAGTGAGGTTAATGTTTACTCACATATTATCAAATTTAACAGCTATTATTGTATATAATATTAACTATGAGATAATGGAACATTTTTTTATTTAAAAAAAATTGTAAACATATACTAGCATTATGTACTAATACTTTAATATGCATATTTATCATCCATTATAACATGTTATTATGTTACACTCATGCACAGATTTATAAGAAAAAATTGCACGTGAATGTGGCAGTATGTTTCTTATTTAACGTTATAGGGTATAACGAAATTTCTTTATTATAAATTTGTTTATGAGCATAGTCTATTAATTGATGGGATACTTTATTTGTACTGAACACATGAGTCATTTTTATTACGAATCACACTGTACATATAATGCTTTATTTACAGTTATGTCTTCAGCGCGATGCACTAAAGAGACCATCGGCCGATGATCTCTTAAATCATCCGTATTTAAATGAATCCGTTTCTTTATCATCATCATCATCAGCATGTTCTTCAGCCATAAATGGACATATTCCATCATTGAAATCATCATCATCATCATCGGCATTATTATCAGAGAATGGATTATCGAATCGATCATCATCATCATTATCATCAAAGATGTCATCGCATAATAAGAAAATGACCATAATCAGTAAAATCAATGAATTGACCCCGCGACGAATGCAACGATTGGATAAAGTACGTTATGATCGATTATTTCCATTTTCAACATTTATACAGTAAAACCTCTTTATTATTAACATGATATACATTACATGTATATACGTATTAATCATTTACTTTGATATTTAGTCATTGCATTGTGATTAAAAAGTGCGGTAAATGGGTACAGTGTGTTTAAACTGTCATTTAAAAACATACACTTTTACTGTGCTTATATCGTGAGAAATGATGCTTATATCACGAGCACAGTGAAGCTTCAAATTAAAGATACATATAAACCTCGTTTCATACTCATCCTATATATTGATGCATTTAGTATAACTGTGCTTTTTAAACATGTTTTATTATTATAGAGGTTTTACTGTATATGCACAAAATATATTAATATTGATATAAATATACATTTTTACCTCAAAAATATATACGATATAATTATAACATTACCTCAAAGTATAATTACACTTTAATTAAACATATATACTTTGAGATAAACATAGTTTGAGGTAAAAATAAATAATTTAAAATTTAACTCTAATTTATTATTATATACACACTTTTTAATTTGAGTTTCATATTTGACATTTACGTACTTATATTTTGAGGTAAAAGGGTATTTATATATGCATTATTATGATTTATAATATTAATATATAATTATAATATATAATGATTTATATATTAATATATATTATTATATAATCATTTTCTTTATATTATATTAATATATAATTATATTTTTTTTATAAATATAATTTTATGCTCTGTTTACGTTCCTTTAAATTAACTTTTATTATATATTAATATTTATATATTATAATATTATAATATAATATATATCAGCATATTATATTAATATATATTTATACCTTTTTACCTCACTTTTTAAACCGTTTTATAGATACGGTCTTATATCACGAGATTAGTATATTTTAATATGTTTAAGAAATATGGGATAAGAAAATCAGTCTTATATTTTGAGGTATTAATCTCATCATAGTATATTTATATCTATTATATTAAAGGGTATAAAAAGTGAGGTAAATGTATGTATAAATGAATTCAATAAAATTCTGTCTTTTATTATATGTATATATAAATGAATCATAATATTTTT
>JAQIXB010000681.1:0-14986 GCA_034697405.1 Mesoplophora pulchra | reverse complement strand
TAATAAACTTTGTAATCGCAGTGTACTTTTAAATTAACTTTTAATGTAATAATAAATATTTAATCATTATATTATTTTTCATTTTTATACATGTAATAAATGTATTTTCCGATAAAAAAAATAATTTATGATAAAAATACAAAAATTAACATTAAAAATTCATGACTAAAATCAAATCGAATAAATGACGCATTAAAAATCAATAAAAAATATTATTTAAAAATAATTTATTAAATAAATAATAAATATGAACTGAAATAAGATAATGCATTAAAAAGTGATTTAACAATAAAATGAAATGATAAACTCTGATCCTTTCATGGTTCTTAAATGGGAAATGATGAGAATGGTGTTTCATGTATCTATACATGAATGTGCATCCGCAAATCATATGTTACGACATAAGCACATTAAACCATTCTGATCCCATTTATCATTTAAATCATATCCATTTATAAATTATCATTATTAAACATCACAAAACACTTATATTTAAAATTAAAAATCATATTTTGAATGACATCAAAATTCATGCACAAAAACGTGTTTATTCATTGAAAATGAATGTTTAAAAATGAAAAAGTAAAAGACAAAGATCGTGATGATCTATGCATAGAAATGAGTGAATACATACCTCTCCCCCATGACCATCATAAACGGCCCAAAATTCAAAGCCTAAATGTTGACTTTCATTAAAGTAATTAAATCGGTCCTCCATTTTGGGTCTCCGTCCCTGTAACGCGTATATCCCGACATTATCAGAATTTAAACATTTCTCATTATAATCATCGGCACTTAAATAATCGATCGGAGATACGATCGCAGTTAAATATGCAAAATTTATGCCTAAAATAAGATTTATTCGTTTCATCCATAGAATGGTCCGCCGCAAAAGAGACTTTAACCAAAATTCGCACGTATGTACAAAAAGAGCAAAAACAATCACAATCGAAATGAATATAAATGTCTGCGGACGCATCACATAAAATTGCAAACTGTGCCCGAAACAACCGAATGCCGCCCAATTTATGTTAACGATGAATTTCAATATAAACTTAAAATGCGCAATTATCGTGTTCATAAACAATTCATAATCATCGACATCATCATCCATAATTATACCGAAATTCTCATACCGATTAATTTATGTTTACATTTTCAAAATGCTTATGAATGCATATGAATATCTAAATAATCTCATGAATCATATACATGAGTTTAGCATTGAATTTTCCACAGATTATTATTAACATTTATACATTATTTTAAAGGCGAATTCAAAAGCTAACAATGGACGTAACATATTAAAGGGATTATATTAAAATAAATGAAAATCATAATGAATATATGTGGAAAGAGCATTAGTGTCACGTTATATGTGAATGTGCTAATAAAACGCCGATGGTATTAGGAGTGAGCGGATGGCGTATCCGTATGAAGTAAGCATAATCTGCCGCATTCATTCGTCGAGAGGGGGACCGTAACTCTAAAGGGAGAGCCTTTTCCTTTGGTTTACTGCATACGTATGTATAGTGCATTATAAAGGGGATGGATACGGATGCATTCGATAGAACGGCATTTGGGTGCGGATGAACACCGATGCTGTATATGCGGAGAGTGAACCTTTACTTTTGGGCATTCACTGTAACATAATTCGCCATTTTGTAATACTTTTATTGCGTTTTCCTTTTTTAATAATAAATTGGAAATTTAATTCGCATTTAAAATTATAAAACGTAATTATATTTATGTGTATTTTTCACTTTAATTAAAGTTTCTATTCTTTAAACGCAATAAATTAACTATGATTACATACGTATGCATTTATTCGTTATTTTAGTGTTATCGTAACAGAAGTTTATAACGCTCAAAACGCATATACGCGTTCTATATATTGACATTCCCAAAGCGCGTATCACCATCATCGTCATGTCGAAAACGAAATCCGCGAATAAACGTCCGAAGGACAAAACGGAAGACTCCGATACGATTCAATTAAAAAAAATGAAAACAGAAACCGTTCGTATGTTCCCATTTATGCTCTCATTTTATAATTTATTATAATTCAATGTTTATTTAACACAATTTTTATAATACTTTTGTGCGCGAAATTCAAAACTTCAGATTTTATAAATATTTATAAATATTTAATTATTTTTCATTTTAAATTAATTTTAAATTTGAATTTTGCAATTTTTAAGCACTGAATCCGAATGTACAGAGCGTATCGAATCCGATAGTACAGTCCAATGCGGGCACACGCACTTTGGATTGGGAAATCGAAGATTTGGGGATTCTCATAAATAATTTAAATAAATGTTTACCGAAGAATGATGTGGCGAAATATTCGACATTAATCGAGAAATTGGATTGGGAAAAGGTTAGGTTCGGACGGTACTCAGCTCAGGAATGTAAAAACAAATGGATTCAGGTCATGTCACGGGTCAGTTCAGTGCTCTTTTCATTAATAAACCCCTTTTTAATGATGACCTTTTAACAGCTCCGACGATACAGAACATTGACCGATATGGTATCGGATGCCAAAGTTTGGCTAAAGGCACCATGGCAAACGTATAATAACTCGAAAAAGATAAAGCATCCCGATTATCCTAAGAAACCTCTGACACCATTCTTCCGCTATTTCATGGAAAAACGCATAAAAATGGGAAAATCACATCCCGGATTATCCGTCACTGATTTGGCAAAAATGTTATCCACAAAATTCGGTCAATTAAATGAGAAAAAGAAACTTAAGTATAAAGAAGCATATGATCGTGAATATGAAGAATATAAAGGAAAACTGCAAAAATTCAGGAATGATCATCCGGAAATAGAATTCGGCACAATGACTAAACAGCAGTTTATTCACGCGTCACGTGAGGGACCGTCACGTCCACGGACACCGTATCAATTGTATTTAAGTGAAAAACTGAAAAAAGAGCTAATGACGAATGAGCAAAAGAAAGAGGCATTGGAAAAGATAAGGGCGTCATGGAACGCACTGTCTGAAGGCAAAAGAATCAAATGGATACGAAAAGCACTTTTAGACGAACAAAGATTTGAATCCGATGTCATTGAGTATATCAAAGAACATCCAAATTTTGAGCCCACAAAACTTAAGTCAGTATTGTCAAAGGCTGAAAAAGAATTAAAAGACAAATTCGATGGGAAACCCGAGAGACCTCCAAATTCAGGGTATAGTTTATTCTCAAAGATTTTATTGAGAGAATTAAAGAACATTCCGTCGAAAGAGAAAATGGTGGTAATTGCGAAACGATGGAAGGAACTAACGGAAACGGAAAGGAACGGATATAACAGAGAATCGCATAAAGCAATGTCACGATATGTGGAAAAATTTGAGGCGTATTTAAGTCAATTACCAGAATCAGAGAGGGCTAAAGTCATGAGTGAAAATAAACTGAAACTCCCCTCAGAAAAGAAAATTAAACAGACTCAGGATAATTCCGGACCTAAAATTAAAATCGATACACAATCATCACCGATTATTAAAGACGATGATGCTAAAGAACATGCTGCCATATTAGCATATCAAATGGAACGCATCGCTAATATTCAGACGAAATATCCGAGTAAAGGAAAGTCGGACATTCTTAAGATTTTAATACATGAATGGAATGAAAAACTTTCGGACAAAAAAAAGGAGAAATATTATAAATTGGCAGAGACCGTCACTAATCTCATGCCTTCGAATTCCAAAAGTACCGCCGCTGAAAAAGCATCTTTAAAATCAGCTATGAACAGCAAAAAGGCATTGACATCATCACTCTTAAAGAGAGAACCGAAACGACCCCCAAAAACAGGGTATGCTTTATTCACATCCGAACAATTGTCGAGTATGACATCGATTGAACCGAAGAAACGAATGTCCGAAATCGCGAGAAAATGGAAAACTGAAACCATAAAATCGGAAAAAGAAAAATACGATCTTAGGGCTAAAGAACTCCAACAGCAGTATCATAAAGATTTGGCTCTATTCATGAGTGTATGTGATTAATGTTAGAATCATGTGTTAAATGTTAATTATTTTTATATTTAGAGCCTTACAAAGGATGAACTCACTCATTATAACCAAATGCAGAACGATCGTAATAAAAGAGGTAAAAAGAAAACGAATGTCATCGAAAATGTTGAGATTCCCTCAGCTCAATCCAATGCTGCAAAATCCGAATCTGACGATGATGACGATGAAGAAGAGGATGACGATGATGATGATAATGACAATGATAATGACAATAATGATAATGAAGAAGAAGAGGTCTGTCATTAAATATATAAACATTTTAGAAATTTAATATTAAATGTTAATTTAAAGGATGGAAATGAATCTTCAGAAAGCGATGAAAGTGAAAGTGAAAGTGGTGATGAAAGTGGCGATGATTCTGATGACGATTAATTCATCTTTCAAATCATTTCCATATTTTACTATTATATTGTTTTATGATAAATTTGTTATGAAACGATTTTAAAATATTCATTATAAAATTAATCATTTATTAACCTTTATCATTCTGTGAATTAAGATCATTCACAGAAATTTTTGACGCCTCAGGATAAAACATGACAAAACAACATTCATAACAGTAATATATATATATATATAAATAATATATATAAAATTATATGTATATATTAACATTCTCCGCGTGTCACAATATATCTGTTTTTTCATCATTTTTATTTTGGATTTCATTTTTTATTCCTTTGGGTTATATTAAATCATCATGTGACCGGTATTATTTAGTTAATCACTATTAAATCACTTTTATATTACCATGGGTCTATTAAAGATTCATTTATAATGTTCCATTTAAAGATTTAATTTTAATATCATTTCATATAAAATTATAACATTTAATCATAAAAATTATTGGAATGACTAAGGTTTTGTATATCATTTAATTCCATTGTTTACTTTAAAATAATTTTTAAAAACTTTAATTTAATGTAAAACTGAAAATTTAAAATTAAAATTTGAATATTATTTTTATTTATTTGTTTTTTATTAATAAAAATGTTATGTTAATATATATTTCAAAACATAACATAAAAGCGGTAAAATTTCAAATCACAAAATATTAATTACATTTTTTCACAGTGATAATATCCTATGGCAAATTATCATCGAAACATTACATTGTATAGCATTACATTGTACATTGTATATCATTTCAATTGCATTGCGATGCAATCAAAAAGTTCCATTAATGGAATTTTTTGATTGCAGCGCAATTGCATTATTATATAGCTTCGATGATAATTTGCCATAGGATATTAGCATACTACAAATTACATGGTGATTAATAGCATTGTATTACAAAGTTTGTAGTCATTAAAGATTTACAGTAAAGTCTGCGTTTAACGCTTAAAGTGCATTTTATTGTAAATAATTTAAAACTGAACATGCGCATATCATATTCGTATTAAAATACACTTTTGGCGTAAAACTCAACTTTATTGTAATTTAATTACAATTAAATAACAAAAATTTTTTATTTATTTTTAAAATTATTTTATATAAAAATTAAAAATTTAATTTTAACCATTAAATGTTTGAAATTTAAATCTTTCATTTTATTATTTCCTTTTAATAATTATTATTATTATGTTAAAATTATTTTATATTAATTCATTAAAAATTTAAAATTTAAAATAAAAAATTTCTTCATTTTTAAGTTTTAAAATTATTAAATAAATGAATGTATATTAATGGTTTAATGTTTTATATATAAAATGCAGTTTTACATGTAGAGTCTTATAGCGCGAGGTTAAAAGGGTGGTTTTACACCCTCATAAATCTCAACAAATTGATTACCCCTCACGCTATAAGGGGTGATATAAAGTCAGGTAAAACGATAAAAAACGCATATAAACGAAATATAATAATAGCATATAAAAGAAATAATTGCCATAACATGATAATTTTCCTTTAGGTAATATATTAATCATTAAAAATATGTTTTTTTTAAAAAATTATTTTAAAAAAATTATTTAAATTTTAAATTTATATTATTGTAAAATGTTTGATTAAATGTGTAAAAAGGTACTCTTTCCTTAATTAATGGTAAAATAAATGTAAATGTTATCGTTTATCGCTTTATACGTATAGAAATTTGCGACAATATTTAGAATCACACAAACATTGGATTTTATATTCATTATTATTTTTGCGTTTACCTTTAAATTCGTTATTTTTATCTGCATAATGATCGTGTTTCTTTTTATTCTGTTTATTGTTCGAACGATTTTCATTATCACTATTATCATCACGATTTTTGGATGAAATGCATGACCCATAATCATATGTTAGTTCTTCATTCACATTAATATCACGATTCGCAAAAAACGAAATCCGCGGTCTTAAATTATCCGCTGAATTAATCCATGCGAATACTGTGTCCATATTAGGATTACACGAATGGTTAATGAATCTGCCGATGTTAGCATATTTGAAAGCATCGACCACATATGTAAAGCCTCTGTTTGTATGGTCCAATACATTATCCAAATCAAACATATATATAAAGCACTTTCTTTGTTCAGCATCTTTTACTGATATTAACTCTCCGATGTAATCAGTTACATATGAACCCTTTTTAATGTGTTCACGTGCTTTAAGACCCCATCCGCGGCCATTTTCAGTTCGGAAAATCGCCACATTCACTTTTCTGCCCTTTTGTATCACTCGATTCGGACACTCATTACCGCATTGACATAAATTTCCGCATTCGAATATTATGTTTTGCATATCATTACATTTATATCCCATATCATTATACGGAGTGATAAATCCCATGACCGCAGAACAACATTTGTGTCTATCATTATAACAGTTTATACATTTACATCCATATATTGGTGTGTCTTTAAAATTCATTTTCATATTCCGTCCGATTTTATAATCATTAATATATTCAAAATGCGGAGGATTTTCTAAATCAATGTCATTCTCAATGGTAATAAACGGTTCCTTTTCTATTACTGAATTCCATTTATTTTCCCATTCTTTGAAATTCAATTTCTGTCGATTTTCAAAGAATTCAAAAAAAGAGATCATACTTTTAAAATGCTTTAAAATGTTTAAATCTTTAGAAATGTCATGAACAATATTGCGACGTTTTATTACGGCGTCATACATCTTTTCATTCACATTTTGCTCTTTACATAAATGTGATGTGATTTTTTCTTTAATTTCATTAATACATGTTAATCGTGCATTATCATTTAACGCAAATAAACGTCCATCGCTGAGAGCATTGAATACGGCGATATCATTATAATGGTGGAATGTCATCGTCTTTAGACATAAAAAGAATTTCTTAAATTCATCGGCAGAGTGTCGAATCGGTTGTTTCGGACGCTCATGATAAAAGTGTTTAATCATTTCGTCACATGTGCTTACATTATGCTCAAATTCCCATGTGTCTTCATTTGGATATCCTTTCCATTGAATTAAATACATTAATGTCCCATTATCATGATAGGCACAGTCCACAATTTTTTTCACATAATATTTTCCGTCATTTTTCTTTTCGTTTTTAGCTCTTTTCTTATATTTTCTTTTCACTGAAAACTCTACATTTTTCCTTTTTCTAAATGCATATTCATTTTTTGACAAAACACTGTCTTTATTTTGATTTTTATTATTTTCTGATAATTTACGTGATGACATTTCAATTTTTACTTTAAATGTATATTATTTCTTTAAAATTAATTATGTTATAAATATACAAATGTTTTAGGGTTTAACTTAATTCGTTTATCGATTAATTTTTAATTAAAATATTCATTAATTTTGCATTATGTAATAATAGAAAAGTCCATTCTTTGTTTTGTGTATACTCTCTATACTCAGTTCATCCAAACATTTAACATGATCAATAACTATTTTAAGTGCGCTCTTTGCACGAAACACGTGCGATATTTAAAAAGAATTTTATTGTAAAAATCATGTGTAAATCAATGTACAAATTTCAGGCGCATAATTTTATAAATACGCATTATAAATGTTAAATAATTATGAATCATTATCATTAATTAATTTATAAAAAAATGAATTTATGAATGAATACACATGCTTTTAATATACGTGCGTAACGTATGTATCATTATAAAATGCGCGGCATTTTTATCACCGTAAACATGCACTAAACTCTCGTAATTTATGGTTCAAAATGTATGTAAACATTACACAATAAAAGTCACATTACAAAACACACATTACATTGTAAGAGACTGTATTCATATGAATTTTATGTCAATATTCTATTAAAGTTCGCCATATACTGTATGTTACAATGCATTTTGTATTAATTGCCATTATTGTATTTAAATGCGTATTATCATTTTGTATTAATACGAATGCTTAAAACTATCATAGGACAATTCATGATACACATTTAATGGCAATTAATGGCAATTAATAGTAAATGCATTGTAATATACATACGAAGTTCATAGTGATGAAAGAATTTTTTAAATGATAATTTTGATAAATATTAGACTGTGAATGTCAAAATATGAAATAATTATTTATATATTTACATGTAAATGATGAAATATGAAACTTTTATATTGAATATTATGTAATTTATGAATTATTTGTATTTTCAATTTAAGAACGAAATTACCATTTATGGCAATTATTACATAACAAAGTTTTGAATGTAATTTTTTGAATGCCGTTATTTATCATGAAAATTTAATGATTAAATTAATAATTATTATATATGTTAACGATGGATAAATGCACATTCAGAAATAATGAATGATATTCCATTAGAGAATGAAAAATTGATTATAACGAAAGGAAAATCATTGATATATAAAAATGGTTATTTCTGTTATTTGTTAATATCAATAGTTTTAGTTTCGATCGTGATATATTTATGTAATTATGACAATGATCACTTTCATTATCGACATACTTATTATGGTGCCATCGTTAAAGACTATGGAAAGAATGGTTTAGTGAATCCTCAATTTTGGAATACGGAACGTGATGGTGATAATGAAGAGGCTGAGGATGTGATTGAAAAGGCATTGAAATTCGATATTACATCCAATGATGTGATGGTGTTTTTGCATATCCAAAATACGGGCGGTAATGTATTTGAGCGTCATATTGTTGAGGATATGCTTTTGGATCGTCCGTGTAATTGTGATAATCGGCGTCGACGATGTCAGTGTCTACGGCCGAATAAAGACCATTCATTGTGGTTTTTTTCGCGTTTAACCGTCGGATGGAAATGCGGTGTACATCCCGATTGGACTCAAATGACCAATTGTGTCGATCGGGTAATGGATGAGATCGATGGTGATGTCATTAAACGGCGTTATTTTTACATCACATTACTTCGGGATCCGGTGACACGTTTCATTTCCGAATATTACCATTACACACCTCAAGAATCTAATGGTAAAGCATCACGGCATTGGTGCGGCGGCAAAGAAGTGACACATATACCGAAATGTCACTATAGTGATGTGTCAGAAGATGTGTCATTCGATGAATTCATCACATGCCCTTATAATTTGGGGATCAATCGTCAGACGCGAATGTTAAGTGATTTGACTTTAATCGGATGTTATAATGAGTCATTTATGCCAAAAGAAGAGCGTGATTTAGTGATGCTCACTTCAGCCAAAAACAACTTACATAAAATGGCCTTTTATGGTCTCACGGAATTCCCACGAATATCACAGTACATATTTCAGGAGACTTTTGACATGATGTTTCTCGACGGTGATACTCACTCTTTACACAGAGAAAAGCGATCACTTTTGGACGGTTTTAGCGGTAAAAGCATCGAACGAATAAAACGCGTCAATTATTTAGATATGCAATTATATGATTATGCTAAAGAACTGATGTTCGAACGTTTTGAAAAACTCAAACGTCAAAACCCAAAACTAAAGAATTTATCGGTTATTAAAGTGGCGAAAGACAATACTGATATTGTTAATTGGGGTGAGAGCGAAGATCAACAGAGCATACGATAAAATATCTGTTTATTTTACATTAAAATTTTAAAATTATATTATAATTTATCATTAAAACATTATCACAATTCTTATGTTTAATAATTTAAAAATCTATATTTTTACTGTATTTATATACATATACACATTTAAAAAGTCACTATATACATGTATAATTATATAGTGATTCGACTTTAGTTTATTTAAATAATACATGGAAATATCCGAAAATGTCTTAAGGAATGTCCGAAATTCGCAATTAATTTTCAGTGTGATTATTAATTGGATTTATATCTTTTAAAGTGTTAAATCGTGGTGAAGATTCTGATGAAGAAATTTCGAGAATTCCATTGTTTAAATCGCAATCATTTGAATGTATCAATTGATTGTGTTCATCATTTAGATGATGGTTTTCATGTGAATTGTTTCGGAGCACATTTTCGAGATCCGATTCACTCAGATTCTGGTGAATGAACGACGAATTCATCATATGCTTAGGAATGGCATTAATTGTATGTGACGCTGAATTCGAATCTCTTTTATCATTAACTCTTTTAATGATCATTTCATTGAGTCCTTTGTCGAGAGATCGGCTCATGTTTTTGTTCATGTCACATGATGTATTCGAATTCATCGAATAATTGGAATATGCCGATGACTTTCTTCTAATGAAAGGGTTATTTGAGAGTGATGATGATGTGCACGGCTGTTGATGTTCACATTCATTTTTCATAATTTCCATCTCTCGTCTCAGATAATCATCGATATGTGAATGTGATGTCGAACTTTTAGCACTTAAATTAAGAGTATCATTTTCATGGTCCATTTCGACACTCAATAGTTTTTCATGTAAAAGTTGATACATATTGGGCAGTGTCGCGCGGAGGTCATGTGTCGGGAGCTCAAAGTAATGCCTCAATTGGGCTATGTTCTTATTCAATAGGAACACCCCATACTTAAAGTGCATCTTATCCTTTCCGCTCTTTGGATGCAGTGGAAAATTACGATCATAATCACTAATTTTATCATTGAGATGATCAGAGACTGTGGATCGTGATGCAAAATAATTAATATAATAACGTAATGGAATATCCAAATACTTATGAATCATGACTAAAACATGTGACACATAACCCAATGCTATGGAAATCATAATCTCATCGTGACCATCGAAATCCTCAGCATTCGGAAGATGCACGCCACAAATGGAATATCCGCCTCTTCCGTCGGGAAACGGCACCATCGGATAGACATTTGACAATTCACTTATGAGCTGCTTCCGTCTTATGCTTAACTGAGCTTTCGTTTTCACTAAACGCTCATGACTCTCATTGTTTTTCCGATGCTTTTCTCTTAATTTTTCTTTTTCTATTTTCAGATTTTGGAATTTATTGAGCATATCAATGCCCTTTTCGCATATTTCATTCTCATTTTTTAGTATTAATTCATTTTTAATTTTCATATTTTGTTTTTCACATTCTAATCGATGCTGTAAATTTCGGATGCGCATTTCCATACATTCGACACGTGACTTAAGTTCGTTTTTTTCGCACATCGATTGTAAACGTTCATCTAAAGTGTTCCGTGTATTGTTAACTAAAGAAAAGGTCTGTGTAATGACCCTCTGAACCATTTCTATTCTGTACAATATGTTGAGACAATACGATGTCCGAAGTGTACTCACGTCATTTACCACTATTGATTCGCGTGGAAATGTACTCACATCACGGCCCTCACTTAAAGCATCGGGTGCCGTGTAATAACCCTCCATGAGCCCGAATAATATCGCATTCTCTTTTAAACGATTATCCTTTGGAAGTTCTTCGCCCACAAATACCAATCCACTTAAGTGTACTCTCCATTCTAAGAACAAAATCGAAGGTAAAGGTTCTTCCGATTGTGGTAATGGCATAGGCGATGACACATTCCTTTTCATTGATTTACAGCAATAAATACGGATGATTAAATGAGATGATGATGCGTAAGAAAAAGAGGAACCGTCAAAACCTCTCCACGATGGATTCTGAAAATATTACATTAATTAATACATTAATTCTCTTCATTTTTAACATTTTTATTAATTCATCATTTACTTTATTTTTTATCATTTCACTGTGATACATTACATCGTCATCATCAATATTATGTAATGTAAAATAAAATGCTTTTTCATCGTCATTATCACTTTCACTTTCATTATCAGATTCAATCATATGTGATAATGGTGATGATGAATTTGAACATTTAAACGTAATGTTTCGTGCGGCGATACATTTAATATGTCGTAAATGACGCTAAAATGAGAAATAAATTAAAATGAATTTAAATTTTAAAATTAAAAATGCATTTTTAAAAAATAAAAGCATATGAATGTAAAACCTGTTGAGACAGTAATGGAACATTCTGCTTTTTTACACGTGAATCTAAAGAAAAGTCTATCGATGCCATCGCTTTCATTCAATTTTCTTATATCACATCTTTCATTTTAAATAATTTCATTTTTATTAATTACGAAAATATGTAATTTTAAAAATAAATCATGATTTATCATTTTACATGTATCTTTACCCATAACTAAAATGAACATGATTATAGAGTATCATATTTTTGATAATAAATTACGTTTAAACATAATAATTCATTTGTTATAAACGCACATTGAAACACATACACATTTTAAAAACGCATTTATATTTTTGTGTCGTAATTTCTTTTATGTCATTTTAAAACACCCCCATTATGATACACATTATGATACACAAATAATACACAAATATTATACAAAAAATGTAAATGACATTTTCGAGAAAATGCTTTTCGCAAAAGAATCACATGATTTTAATACGCCCCTAAATGAGCGTATGTCTTTTATTTAAATATTCCATAAAACGCATGTGTTTGCCATAAGCATGATTTTTATAATATAAAATATATATAATTTATGTGTTAAAAAATTAGAATTTAATTTTTAATAAATTCATTATTTGCATTATGATAATAGAATTATAAATCGAAATTTATAAAAAAGAAATCATCATCATTATCATTATCATTAATGAGAGAGAAAATATCAAACGTAAGAAATGATATAAATTTTAATTTTTCATTACATTATAATTTAATATAAAAACATAATGATTCAATGTTTACATAAAATATATAAAAAATTAACAAAATTTGTGAAAAGACACACTATCATTTAGGTATGGACTTTGCCATTCACATATTTATCATATAAAAGCATATTCAGGAAATTTAATAATTTATTAATTAAAAAATTAAACATGAATATGAATTCAGCAGAAATAATGCACAATAAAATAGTATCACCGCCGAAGCATGTGAAAGGAATGAAAATTCTCGATCGTGATTCATTTAAAAAGACCATTATGGTACCATATGTTAACGTAAATCACACGCATATAAATGCAGCGCTTAAAATGTTTAAACCGTTTTTGTTAAAACTCAAATCATTAAACGCAGTGTTTGACTGTGATGAGAAAAAAATATTTTTACTTAATCCTGATTTAGTATCATCATTTAATGATTTTAATAATGACATCAAAAAGTTCATTAAAGAAAATTGTGACATTAATGAGAATCTAAAGCATAAAGAGATAGAAATAGGATATGATAACTTTAATCACAGAAATATTTTTAATGCGGTATTACCCGATAATCAAACTATAGCAGGATTTAGTACCATCGGACATATTTTGCATATTAATCTTCGCGATGAAACGATTCCATATAAAAATTTGATCGGAGATGTATTTATCGATAAAATAAAAAATATTAATATCGTAATTAATAAACTAAATAATATTGAAAATGAATTTCGTACGTTTAAAATGGAAATTATCGGAAAACGGTCCGATGATATCAATACAATAGTAAAGGTAAAAGAGAATGGTATCACTTTTGAGTTTGATTTTGCAAAAGTCTATTGGAATCCGCGGCTTTCATCTGAACACGAAAGGATTATCACTAAACTGAAACCCGATCATGATGTACTTTATGATGTGTTTGCGGGCGTCGGTCCGTTCGCAATTCCTGCGGCGAAACAAAAATACTGTCATATAATCGCGAATGATCTGAATCCCGATTGTTATAAATGGTTATTACATAATGCAAAACTCAATAAAGTTAATGACCTTATAACATGTCATAATATGGACGGAAAAGACTTTATTAAAGAAATGATTAAAAATGATTTAATAAATCGATGGAAATTAATTAATTTTAATAATGATGATATATTTATTCCGCGATTTCATATCGTTATGAATTTACCGGCATTAGCATTAGAATTTTTAAGCGCTTTTAATGCACTTTTTAATGAAAATGAATTAATTTCCGAAAAACAAATTCCAATTATACATTGTTATTGCTTTATTCGGAATCCATCAGATGCGGAAAAGGAAATCAAAGGAATGATCGAAAATATAATAAAAACGTCAGTCGATTCCATAGAAGAAATAGTGAATGTCCGTGACGTCGCACCGAATAAATACATGTTCAGAATCAGCTTTTTATTACCCAAAAACTTCTTATTTTATAAATCTGAAAATAGCTCTCTTAAACGTCAAAGAATTGTATAATTTAATAATAAATAATAATGTTTTATATTTTTATTTTATTTTAAAAATAAAATATTTATGAATTCAATTTTTAAATATTATGATAATTTCTTTTAGAATTTAATACATATCTAAATATGGGAAATAATAAAATTAAGAAACACATTAATAATGCAAATAAATTAGGAATTTCTGACGGCAGAACACAAAAGTCTAAAACTAAAAGAAATGCCAATAGTAAAGTATGTATTTAAATAGTATATGTTTATATTAATTAAATATATTTTATCATATAAATTAAATTTTATAAAAGAATAAAATAGACACCGATAAATTAAATTTGGAAATGAATAAATTGGAATGTGAAATCAGAGGGCATTTAATAAATAAAACATCAGAGGTAAAAT
>JAQIXB010000680.1:0-15000 GCA_034697405.1 Mesoplophora pulchra | reverse complement strand
GGATCGGTTTTAAATATTTAGTTTTATATATTTACAGAATTTATTTTAAATTTATATTTTAAAATATTTTAGAAATATATATTTTTAAAATTATTCTTAAAATTGAATGGCGGTACATAAAGAGCATTGTATTTTGTGTTTATCATTCTTTTCTGTTATTTTATTCGCCCTCTTTTTTTGTTAATTATATATCTGTATTTGAAACATACTGTCAATAGTGTTAGTATATCATAGTATACATAGACATAGTGATATATAACAAAATAAAATTTACATAATAGAACTAAGCATAAACTTATATAGAATAAGATATTATTTCAAAATTTGATACGAATATTTTTAACATTAAATAATATTTTTATTATGATGATATTAAAATAAATAAAATGATAATAAAATAAATCGGCATTAAAGTGTAAGCGAAAGAATCGAAACATTTCTGTAAATATTTTCTAAATGAATGTGTGTTAAGAGCGCAGAATCGAACTGAACCTGATTTTGAAGAGAGTCCTGAGACCACTTTAACATGAATTAGACGATGTCGACTTTTAGCATGTGAAAGTACACTCTCATCTCTCATTTCAAAAGTTTATCATTCGTAATGGATTCTGATTCTTAATTTTCTTATTATTTATTTATAAATAATTAACATGATGAATGTGAATAATGAACAAATGATTGAAAATGATGGGCCTTAAACTTTATATTATTTATTTTTTTGGATTTTTACATTTATTTCATTATCATCATATACTTGCAAAAGGTAAGCATTTTGTAATTTTAAAATGAATAAATTTTGCGATATTTTAGTCATATATTTCTAAATTTAGTTATAATAATAATAAATTTAAATTTATTATTATTCATGATATATTTGTAATTTTGAAGTGAATAAATAAAAGTTCATATGAGAATAGTTCAAATCAATTGTTTAGTTAATAAAAAGCGGTTTATTGTTCAGATGCCTCAAAATATATAATATTTCAAAAGAGATAATCATTTTTAGTACATTTTTGGTTCAAATACCGGATGCGTCTTTTCAATGTCCTTTCATTTCAGCACATGCATTATATTACATTACTTAAGAAATGCGGACCCATAATTTTATTATTAAAAATTTTCTCAAAAATATTGATAAAATTTTCGGCTCTTAATATGTCCATAAATATTTAATTTCATAAATATTCTTTTAAACTTTTTATACTGTGTTTAGTGTAAAATTTTATATTTATTAAAAGTTTATGCGTAATAAGATATTTGCTTTAAATTAACTTTATTTATAATAAATATGTTTAAAATGCTGTAATATTTATATAAAATTAATTATTAATTTAAGAGTTTACATGTAATTAATGTTTAAATTTAGAATTAAAATTCCCTCTCAGAGCTCATTAGGGAATACGTAAAATAATAAATACTAAACTAATACTAAATAATATACAGCAAAAGTATAGGGCATAATGAGAAAAAATGGAAAGAAAAGCGCGTCCCAAATGAGTGCGTCTCTGTCATTCGCTTTATTCGCATCTAAAAGAGAATATAATGATTAAGTGCCACTCTCTGCGAAACACGCAAAGATATGAACATTTAAGCTAAACACAGTGAAGCTATACACTGTGATGCTATACACTGTCCTATGCTGAAATGCAACAGACTTAAGAAACTGTGAGAAACGGCGAGTGTCTGTTGATGTATGTTGCTTTTGAGTAAATTGTTTGTCTTTCCCGTAATAGCAAAAGCCTCGAATATTTTAGGAGTTTTACTTAAATGTAAAGTAAGAAAAGAGTGATAAGAATTTTCTATAATACTGAAGAAGAGAAACATACGGCAGTTAAACAGAAAAATGAGATATACGTGCATGTGCATGTGTGCATAGTATACACACATATGAGTGTATAGCGACAGAAATATGCAGGACATTTGAAGAGAGAGAAAAAGAGATTTAAACGTATGATAAGAGACCATAGTATAAGAACTAAAACCATCGGATAGTGCCTAATGTCGGAAAATATACGATTTAAGAGGAGATTTTGAGATTTGCATTTTCATGCATATGTTTTTCTCTCTTTTCTCAGAAAGTTTTTGTTTCACATTTTAATTTTAGTCATTTTTAGATTTTTTACTCTAAGATATGCCTTAAAATAACTAATATATAATTACCATTATTTTAATGTTTAAAGTATTTTTAAAATGAATAAAATTTATTGTTAAAAGTGAAGTAAATATTTCTTATGTGATAATTTCGCTAGTAGCTTTTAGCTAGTACCTTTCGCACTCTATAGGCGGTCCATTATATTTGTTTTGGAGAATATTTCATCCGTGAATAGTTTACATCTATATCATGATTGTGTGGAAACTGATTATATAAAAACGATATGATAAATTATTAAATAAATATTCAATTTTTGCAGAGATCGTAACACAAAAGTGAATTAAATAATTGTTTAGTGAATGTGAAATTGAATCTGAAAATGTTTTCACACATTTTATAAATTCCCATTTTTTAAATGACATAAGAATTTTAATGTTTTACGACACCACTTTCACAACAGTGATGAGTCATCATTTTGAAGACATTAACTATTATATTCTTTTAAAATAAAACACACTAAAATTTGAAATATAAACTCAGAAAAAGTAATCTCAAAATTCAAAAATACATTTTTACAAACAAATTGTAAACTATCAATATACTAATTCTTTAGTTATCGGGTGAATTACATGAATATCTTAATATAAAATGCATGACAAATATTATTTATGTACAAAGTACTTATACTTAAGTAGTGATAACATGATTGTTGTGTTGCATTTACATGTAATTTTTTTGAATATAATAATACCGTAGAGAGAGAGAGAGAATATAGCACTAACTGACACTAGTGCATTACCATCCCCATTGAAGAAAGTTAAAGAGAATTTCTCTTTATTATGAACATTATTTTATCGAAAATTTAAGTTAAAGAATTTCACTTTTCGTGAGGATGCACTTATTCTTCACCATCACCACGCCATTGTATAATATAAGCATTTAATATTATTATAAATTATGATGCCATAATAATAGTATTAATGGAAATTTTGCGAAATAAATAGTGCCGTTTTTCTTCATTAATTCAATTGTACATCTCTCTTCTCATTTACTAATGCATTATATTTGAGCATAGTTTTTGTTTTGAAAAAGACAAATTCAATAAATGCATCTCTTCTCAAATAGTATATATACGATCATATAATCGCTCTCTCTTTTTCCCTCTGTTCATTTACATTACTAGTTTTTGCTATGCTTAGAATTTTTACTGTATTTTATAGTTAAGAATCTTTACTATGCTATGCCAAAACACTGTTCAATGCTTTTCCCTTCTTTATGAGTATGTACTCTCTGTACACAAACCCCTAATTTAGTCTCTCATTTCAGCTCAAAGCATAACTTAAAAATCGGTCGGAACTGTTGTTTCTGTACCCTGTTCTTAAAAGAGGAGAGATCTTATTCCATACTATCGTTTAGTGAGGGTCTGAATGCCATACATAAACATGTTCAGGAACTTTTTTAAGAAATTATTCCAAAATTCAAATTCATCTATACATAGTGGAAATATTCTTTAAAACATTTCTGGAAATTTAACATAAATGTTAAGTCCATTAAATCTCATCGTTTTTAAGTAATAACTCAAATCAACTGCACAGCTGCACGTCTTCAACTAAATACACACTTTTTAAGCTTTATTCATTTCACTAGTTACTAGTTACTAGTTACTACTTTCATTTTTTCCTGCTGATGTCCGATGGTCTTTTGCTTGAAAATTTCGTTAACTCAGAGAAGAGAACATGATGATCATTGAGGCACAGCATTGCTTTGGGCATGAAAATAGCCATTATTATAAGTTACAAACAGAGTTAAAAAGAATGGTTAGTAATAGTTAGTGGACCATTGAAATTTAGTCTCTCTCTAAAACTCGCCGCTAATCTATACTATACATTGGTTAGTATATTGCTCAGTAGTTTCAGTCACTAAATTCAATGTCTTAAACATTTCCCTTTTTCTACTTTTACATTACTATAGTTTTGTGCGTTATTGAAACTTTGGGTTTCGCTTTTGTGGTTCTTTTGTATACTCTCTAATGTCACGCTGTGATACAACAATTTGATGTGCACACTCTAAAACTCACTGAAAAAGGGAATCACCGCTCATTTTATAGAATTTCTTTTCACAGTTTATATACACTAATACTAGTTCTAGTATTAAGTTAGATATTTTATTTATATTTAGTATTATTAACAATATATTAAGCCGTGTGTACTCTTTATATTATGTTTATACTTTAGTTTAATATATTAGTTTATTTCATAAACTCTTAGTTTATATCTGTACGCTATGTTTAGGTTTTCCATTATGAAACAACTTTCAAATTCGATGCGCTAATATTTCATATATATGTATATGTGTATGTATGTGTATGTATAAATTATTATATTATTATATTAAGTTACAAGAGACAGAAAAAGATTAATCTTAAATTATAAATAATAATATTCTCATTTTTATATTAAAATACATGCATTAAACAAAGACTTTTATTATGAATATATCATCATCGCAAAGTTTATATTAAAAAATTTGTATATAAAATTCGTTTAATATATACATAAATATAATATATTTTTATCGTTATATATATTATGTATATATATGATGATAATATTGCACCCATACTTAGTTTATGTGTGCATTTTTCATTTTTATTATCCTCACTAAATACTATGCGAGTAATAAAAGATACTTCTGTTTCATTTGCACCACAGATGTAGTAAACAGTGATGGTAGTAGTAGTATTAGTACTAGCAATGGCAATGGCAATAGTGCTAGTATAAGCGGGCCGTCTTTTGAAGAAGAACCGAGTGATTCATATATAGTTCGGAGTAAATCAGCTATTCTCAAATGCAAAACTCTCAATGCATTGAATGCATGGTTCAAATGTAATACCGGTGAGTGGAACATTACACATTTATTAGTTAAACTAATAGTTTTAGTACATGTACATAGAGTTGGCATTAATATATTCACACACAAATTAAGGCAGCATTAGGCTTTTGTTTGTTGTGTGTCAACATCATTATTCTCAATGAATGAATAATCATTTACTTCATATTTCAGGCGATGAAAGAGCGATTCTGAGTAAACAGAACGGACATAATTATGTCGATCCACAGACAGGAATAAGAATCGTAAATTAATATTTTCATACATTTTTAACTTTTAAATAATAAATATTTTTCATCATATTAATTATTCATGAATGTGTTCGCAATTACTTAACTATCATTATATATAAATTCATATGCATTCATTAATAAATAATGGTATATTATGGTAATACATTTCCCTCATTTATCAGATCGAACTTCAATTGGAAGTAACACGTGCAGACATTGAGGAACATGCAAAATCGGGGTATACAAATCCCTACCAATGCTGGTGTGGTGCCTATGGTGGTCATACTGAAATTACTAGTCGCAGAGCATCAATACTTTTCTCATGTATGTATTGTACATATACTATTTTCATACATAAAAATTTAATAAATGGGTGTGTGGCTTCAGAGGTTTAAAATTGCAATTTTCATGCTTTGAATAATTCGCTTATGTAATAATGACACTTAAAAAATGTACGATGCTTTTTGCTCTGAGTCTGTTCTCAATTCGTGATTCCATTGTTGCAATGTCAGTATATCCCAAAATGTATATACACATTCAGACAGTTTTAATTCACCCCATGGGAGGGTACCATTTCAACAAAATATTAAAGCATAATCTTAAAACATTTTTCAAATGTTTTTCTTTTTACCGTAATTACATTTTTTATTTTTAAAATAATTTCATATAATTATGGGATAATATATTCTTTAAAATTTTACATTTATAAATTTATTCACTTTCCTTTGGCATACATACGAATGCTCAGATAATGTTTCATTATTAAAATACTAAATAGTGTATGATGGAAAACTAAGACTAAATGAACGTAAAATGCTTAAATAATTGCAGTGTCACTAACACATTAATAACATTGGACCATAGTCTATTCTTTAGCTTTTAATTTCCTTTAAAGTGACTTTTTGATGCACACATTTACGTTAACTTAACGCTAATATCGCAGTGCGTAAATCTACTAACGTCAGCATCCTGCTTATTCCTGCGATGATACTTAACGATCAAAATTAGGGACTATGCTTATTTAACAGTTAGTAATTTCTATTCTATTCACTGTATTCTGTATTCTCATACGTTCGCCTCTCATCTCATTAATCGACTCTTTTGTTCTCTCATTGTATATCGTTAATGCATTTCGTCTCTCTTTTTATCTCTTTTCATTCTGTTTTTGTGCCCATCTTTTCCCAATCCCATTGTATCCTCTTTTGTGTATCTCTTTATGCACGTCATTTTCATCCCTTTTACTTTAGTCACATTCGAACTAAAAGAAAGTAAAGATCTGAGAGTAAAAGTAAAGAGAAAGAGGATCACTCTGAAAAGGATCCGTTTGAAAACAGCCACAACCATGTCAATCAATTATAATGTCAAAAGCACATACATATAACTCAATGCTCACACAATACTCACACAATGCTCATACGATGCTCATGCCATGCACTTAATGTAATTGATTTCTGCCGCTATATTCCTCATGCTCTTTCCATACGATCCTCATCCTGTCCCTATCAGACTCAAAGCATTTCATCACACGCCGCAAATATGAACATTCACGAACATTGACTTACGAACGCTGCAAAAAAATACCATCCCTTAACTTTGACTTTCTCTTCGCTAAACCCTAATCGTTTCATGTAACGGCATTTCATCTCTTTCTGTTTAGTCCAATCTATTGCTTTCCATTGTATTTCCCCATCACAAACCATGCATTATCAACAATGTACTAACCAATACTAAGCAATACTAAGATCTTTTTCACACACTGCCGCAACTTTCCAATATACTCGCAACTTTCCTATCAACTAATATATGCCGTGCTCATAATGTCAATCAATACTAATCGATTTAATCCCCTTAAAGTATAATAACTTTGCTAAACGCATGTAATATTATATCTGCGAACTATCACTTTCATGTTTACTAGAAACTTACTAAAAACGCTTCCATCAGCTCTTTCTCTATAATCATAAATTTGCTCATCCCTTTTAATCCCATTTTATAAAACTGATTATGTTCTTTTGTTCTTTGATTTTGCATTTAATATAATATCTATGTATGTATGCATTTATGTATGTTTTATATAAAATAATATTTATTTTTATTTTTTATTTTTTACATTTTTGTTTTTTCGTATTTTGGTTTTTACACTAATGGCACATGTTTATTATGCCTGAATTTTGCACTTTTTATCACAGTATGAATTTTTATGTTTTATTATGTTTACTTTAATCGCCCATAGACCTGCGCAAACATTTCATCAATGAACCACTTTCTCAGTCAGTGCCTCTCCACTCGCAAACTAGTTTTACCTGTTTACCACCCGAAGGAGACCCTAAACCGTTGCTATTTTGGCTAAAGGATGGACAAATAATTAACGCAAATAATCGGGGCACAGCCCATTCGAGTGATTCCGATATAATTCCTCATAATTTATCGGCGGATCATGCTAATTATTTGATAGCTCACGACGGTGCATTAATAATAAAGCAGGCGACACTAGTAGATCAGGCTAATTATACTTGCGCTGTTAAAAATCCGGCCGGAGTTAGGTATAGTGAACATGCAACACTCACTGTTTACGGTAAGATTTGGGAATTAATATCGAACTGATTCGAGATGATTCACATTCTGCTAAACTATTTTTTTCGTATGAACTAAGGCTGCAAAGTATTAGTTCACTAAAGAAAAGTAAAGAAGAATCTGAGATAAAAGTGTGAAAAGAAAAAGATCTGAGAAAATCCTCTTTTCTCTTCTTTTTTCAATTCATATATATATATATATACATATATATGAACATCCTTTTAGAAGAGATCTTTCCATATGATGATGCATTGTATCATGAAAGATATTTGACAGTATCCTTTTCTATAGTGAATGGTGGATGGTCTAGTTGGTCTAGTTGGTCTGAATGTAATGTCAAATGTGGGAGAGGCTCTCAAAGGCGTATACGATATTGCAGGTCTGTATTAATGTCATTCAAAATGCACTTTAAATCACGTAAATTCAATGTATTAATGTATTGATATTTTTATATTTTCTCAGTAATCCATCGCCTGTAAATAATGGTCATTCATGTGGCGGAGAATCGACTCAAATAAGTGATTGTAGTGTTATATGCTCACCAATTAATGGTCAATGGACATCATGGTCATCATGGTCAACATGTTCTCACGAATGCTCACAGGTATGAGCACATTAAATTCTTTTCTAATAAATTATTAAATAAATCTCTTTATAAATCTTAAATATGAAACACAATATGATTGTTTAATATTTTAACACATTTACGCTGTGTTAAGGTTCGAAGACGCATCTGCAGTAATCCTCCACCGAAGTACGGCGGTGAACATTGTTATGGACATGACTTTTTAATAAAGAATTGTACCGGAGGCATGTGCCGAAAATTGGGTATGTCTTTTTTGAAGCATATCATTGCATTTTTGTATATATGACATGTAAAGACACAATTTTCTCTTTTTTACGATATTTCTGTTTTTATTTCGATCTGTATTTTTGGGACAATATTTTCATATTGCTTTAGATGTATATACTATACATTAGTATAAGACTGATGCCTGCGGAAACATTTTCTCACGCTTTTGATGTTCGGGAAGCTTTTAGCTCATATGTGTGTATATAAAACATTGTATGATATTGCCACATATACTAGCATTTTCAGTAAAGTTTATAGCATAATAGTATAGCATATTACTTTGGGTCGATCTGTTATATCCATATCCTATCATATAGATATGGCGCTGTATATAAGTCATTGAGTAACATCCTCAATTTCAATGTTAAATGGAGCCCCTCAATACATTAGATTATATTCGTTTTTATATAATACAATAACCGCTTCAATTTTATTACTATGGATGTACTATGGTAATAGTGAATCTAATATTGTGGTGTATAATTTTCAAGCATAATATAGAAAGACCCTGTAAATGCATAAAATAGCAAACAATTGATGAGCGAATACTAATGAGACACGAATGTGATAAAATAATCGGCAAAAGCATGAAATTGTTTCCCCATACAATAGCTTTTATTTAATGAAAGGATACTATGCAAAAGTTACTTACTATTTATACATCCGAAACACATACAATGTTAATATAACGTTAATAAACTAAATGCTAAAATAAATTGCTATATATTTATATGTTGTTTATGCAGTATCATAATGTAAAGAAAGAGTGAGGGATGAGAGAGTTCATAGAATCGATTTTTCTAATGACTTAAGTTAACATATACATGTATATTTAGTGAATCCAATGTTTTTAGTATCGAATTTTATAGTTATTTGCAGTAAATCACAAGTTAACTGCCTCAGAATAGCATCTCAATTGCAAATGAATGTATTTATCATACACAATAATATTAATGCATAAAAATAGCCATGTTTAAGGGTAAAGTTCGATCGTGGGGCGGTAAATTAGTAGGGATCGGAAAGTGAATTGTATTGAAAATAATATGATAAAATGATAGTACAGAGATGCGATGAGATGAGTTGAAAAGTTTGTGATATATTACAATGTTAATGCGGGGATGCTGAAATGTGTATACTAGTTATACTAGTTATAGTTTATGTAAGAATGAGTCATCCCATTTTATAAAGACCATTTCAGCTTTTACTAGTTTCTCATGCTTCCTTCCTCTTTCTTTGCCTTTCATCACAATATATTCTATATATGTATATACATAATGTGTATACACTCATATAGTGCCTGTATTTTGTATATGACTTTAGCTGATGTCTTTTTCTAACTATGCCTATGTAAGTGATCACACACCATTAAGTACATTGCATGACCCAAAAGAAGAGACCATTGAATTTCGATCCCTCTTTTTTCCATTCCTCATCTTTTCAATGCTCACTATTTTCATCTTTAATATTACCATTCCCTTCCTTTACATAACCATATATAACTTTCTCTTTCTCTACACTTATGACCACTTTGTCTGATCATCAAAATGCCATCACATCACTATTCGCAATTTTATTTTGCGTCTTACTAGTCTCACTAGTTTTGTTAGTATAAGTTGACGGCTTCTCACTGATTTGATCGACTTTCTTATGGCATTTCCTTTTATTCGTCATTTTCTATTTTTATCCATGGGTATAAAAAATATATTCGATTTTTTATATCCGAATAATATGTGTGATTCTAGCATTTGGTTCGTCACTATCCATTTCCTATTTTAACAGTACACTATAATACTATGCTTCAATATAGTAACTTTCCCCATGTTCATAGTGATAAACATCAGAAAAGCATTTGGATTTACTATAGAATTACTATGTGTGAATATTATATTCTTTTTATTCTTTTTGCAGATCTCTATCAATTACAGCGTCGGGAAAAAGAAGAAAATGCGACGGATGTTAACGAACAACAAATATATGTTTTGTCCATTGTTGTTACTGCGATACTATTCTTTTTATTAGTTTTATTAGTAATTTTTATATTAAAACGCCGTCAATTAAAAGACCAGAGATGGAATGACGTGAGTGAAGAAAGAAATGGCGAAGATGGTCAGTCAATGTTACTAGTACTTCAGCAAAACCAGCAACAACCTGACCTCATTCGCAATGGCACCGGTGAAAAATGTCAACTAATATCACGTGTTACTAATGGAAATAGTAATTTATTAGATCATTTTGTGGTTAGATGCTATCCATTACCTCCAGTTCCTAATACAACTAATACTAGTATAGACTCAGGCATTGAAAGTCATAATAATCATGCATCATATAATCACTTAACCCCATCAATTTCGGGGACGCCAAAACTATTGCCCGCAATGACTTTCTCAATGCCCGCAAAGAATGGCACCATCACTACGTCGAGTGATGAGGATAGTTCTAAAGATACAGTTGAACCTGATTATGCTGAACCTATTATTATCAATAATGATATTTCAAATCAAAAGATATCATCATCAATGTCTCCATTAATAAACAGAACTCCCCACAGAACACCTGAAATACCACCGCCACTGCCAATGACACCACCTCCCGAAGGGAGAGGTCAGCGCAATCACCTCAGAAACTTAAGAGTTTCTCGCGATATCATGACCTCAGGATACAGCAGTACCTCGGTTTTATCAACCTCTAGGGACAGACAAATTTAAATAGCAAAATCGATAAACATGTGACATGATCTTTTTAAAAACTATTGTCACTGATAAATTACTATTAAACTGAAACGGCATCCCGAAATAGAAAGCCCACCACGTGATGTTTGCAACTATCTTTGGGCTTAAATCTAATTTAACTCAAAAATTTCATGATAAAAAATATTTCGGCCCAAATTAAAATGCAAAATGAAAATATTATAATATTCTTTTGTATTATCACATGAAACTGGATTTTTATAAATTTTTTATGATAATTATCACATAATTATAAACTAAAAATACATTTTAATTTAATTATTTATAAAATTATAAAATTATGATAAATATATAAACATAAATATAAAATGTGATAAAACTTAGACATTAAAAGCATAGAGACTTAAAATTTTAGTGAAAAAAGTCGCATGTGATAATATAAAAAATTTATAATTCCGTAGAAAATTAAATAAAAACTTTAGTGCCAAAAACCGAAAAATTGTGGCTGATATTATAGAGGATGCACTGTATATGTAAAATCGTGCCTAAAAATTAATAAATTATATTTTAATATATAATTTATTAATATATTTATGTATTTAAATTTATAAATATCTTTATTTATTTTAAATGTTTGCAATAAATACAATTTATTATTTATTAATTATAAAATTACTTTAAAATTAATAATTAATAAATGCATTTATTACAAATAACAGTTAAAGTTCAATTTATGGCGTCCCTTTTCTATTGTAATATCATACCGTTAAATTATTATTAAATTCAATATTTAAAAACACAAATTTTTAATTAAAAAATCAGCATATAAAATGCATTATGAATATAAATCAATGAAATGATTAAATAACTTTTGAATGATGAAAGTCCAATGCTTTAAATTATCAGCATTTTTAATAATATATTTTAATATTTATTAATAATTTTTATAATTTAATTGTTGGATATTCATATTAATCAATTAATGTGTAATAATAATTTAACATAACAATAGAAAAATATCGTTAAAATTTTTATGCATTTTTTGTATAATATAATTATATTAATGAAATATAAATACAGAGTGTTTGTACTAAAAGGTAACTTTATTGTTGTATTAATATTGTTAAATATGATTGTAAAATGCATTAAATATTTTATTGTATATTATAAATATTTAATAATACAATATACAGTGCATTTCACTATAAAGTATACTGCATGTGTATGCTTATGTCAATGTATCTAATGCTTAACACACGCATATTTAATTCATTTTATAAAAATCATGTTTAACATTAAACAACAATAGAGTTCTCTTTTAAATTGAAAACACTGTATTTTAAAATATTTAATATGCATTTTGTTCTTATATTTTTTTAAGTAAATCCAAAGATCACATTTTTATTATTAAAAAATGCGAAAAATAAACATTTAAACATTCTTAGTATTTATTAAATATTTACTAAATTAATGTAATTACCCGATCGATATCTCAAACTTTTATTATTTTACAATGCCTTTCGTATTAATTGCCATTAATGTATTTAAATGTGTATCATGAATTGTATTATGATAATTTTAAGCATACGTAAGGATGTTAATGCAAAATCATAACACACATTTAAATACAATAATGGCAATTAATACTAAATGCATTGTATATTTTAAATTTTAAATTTTTATGCTTAAAAATTATATTTTAATTATATTGTTATATAAAATTTAATATTTAAATTAAATTTAAAATTATATAACATTATAATTAAAAAACGCTATGCACAAAATCAATGAATAAATAAAATACTAAATCAATGTATTTATATTTATAATTACAGTCTGTGGAAAAATTATAAAACTTATTTTGCAATTGAATTGGTCAAATGTAATGCTATTTGACTGTGCATTATATTGCAATATATACACAGTGTTATTTATAACAATAGCATTACCATATTCAAATGCAATGTATCTATTACATTATTTCAATTGAGGGTAATAACGAAACTAAAAGTTTAAAAATCAGAATCATTAATATATTTTTAACATAATTTAACTCTGAAATTATGACATAAGAAAAAGATTTTAATATATTGATATTTTGGTATTTATGAAAAAACAAAGTTTAGATTTAAAATGAGAATGATCACTCGGGATATATGTGCGGGAATTTGTTTTTAATTATTCCTAAAAATGGCAAACGAAATGTGAATATGGATTTACTTAAAAAATTGTTGAAAATTTTGTAAATATTTGTAAATAGCATTATACATTGTATCATATAAAACATATTTTAAATTTTCTATTATTTCATAATGTTTTAATGTAAAAATAATTAATATTAAA
Organism: Mesoplophora pulchra; assembly: GCA_034697405.1. Classification (NCBI taxonomy): domain Eukaryota; kingdom Metazoa; phylum Arthropoda; class Arachnida; order Sarcoptiformes; family Mesoplophoridae; genus Mesoplophora; species Mesoplophora pulchra. Next base: position 1,329 of record JAQIXB010000680.1, on the reverse strand, counting down.
TTATAAATTAAAATATAAAAATATTTATTAAATAATATTCATTGTAAAAGAGATAAATGAATTTCGACATTATTTATTTCTGTCACTATCACATGCGCATTTTTCGGTATGAGAACTAAAGAACGTTAATAATCATGAATGCGCATGTCTCAAAATAGTCTATACTAAAATCTTATACGGTATTTCATAAATTACGTCTAAAAATTACATTGTTTTTATATTATTTATTTATTTTTATATTATTTCTTTATATTAGTTAAGTTCGATTAGGTTAGGTCTACGATGAAACTGGTTAGGTCAAAAAATGATGAAATAATATATGTGTAACGTAATTTGTGTACATCCCTAAAATGGATGTGTATTTTCCTTCGTTAGTTCCCAAACCCATTTTTCAGCTGTGATTTTATTGAATGCTGAAAATATTTTACGTGACACCGGCACTTTATATACACGGATATAGTATATAAAGTGATAAAACAGTAATGGCCGCACAAAATAAGACATAAGCATAAAAATAATCATAAAATTAAGACATTTAGTGAACGTTATTTGTGTATATCTCACATTTGTGATGTCACTACCACACGGTACAGGGGCTCCATATTAAAGATGCGCGATCATCAAAATACCTTTTGAAATGATTAATGCAAAAATATCGGTTAATATACTGAAGAGGTCTGTAGTATTTACTGTCATTACTGTTTTAGCATATGGAATTAGTATTATATACACTCTGTTTTGGCATCACTCGATTATGGTAATTTTTCCATCATGGTAATAAAGCAAAGAAAAGAATCAAATGAACAAATTGTAAATAAATTTGCGCATGCTTATATAATATATTCAATAATGACGATCAAATTCAATTGTAATTTGTTCCTTCAGTTCTTTTAAACTTTAGTTTATATTATTATTTATAAACGAAATATTCACATGCATTTAATAGACGTGTGAATGTTTTTATATTAAAACACGTTATTTTAGATATATTTTGCAAATGGAATGGTATTTAATATGTGAAATCGTCATTAAATGCATTACATATATTTATAAACATAGTGTTTTACTTTACGTTTTAGATCGGGTCTTATATCGTGGGATAAGCACAGGAAGGGACTTATACCGCGGGGTATGAGACCCCTTTTCCTTTACTTCTCTCTTTGATTTTGGTTTTTAAAGCTGTAAAAGTGTGCTTACCCCGCGCTATAAATAGGGTCTAAAAAATGAGGTAAAACGGTATATTAAAATACGCATACCGTTTTACCTCACATAAGAGCACAGGTCTTATATCGCGAGGGGTGATCATTTTTTTAAGATTAAAAAAAAGTG